>JAKCPI010017726.1:0-17768 GCA_023213315.1 Euborellia annulipes | reverse complement strand
GAATCTTGAATAACTTCTGAAGATGACACACTTAGTGTCGAAATACTTTAATAAAACATTTTTGAAACACCTAACATTGTGTATAATTTAAGGTTTTTCAACACTATTCATGTTATCTTCATAAATTATACAAGACTCATAGTCTCTAAAAGGTTTGAATAATTTCTAAAGATGACACAGTTTTGAAATACGTATAAAGCATAAAATAATAAAACACCTAACCTAGTGTATATATATATATAATTTAAATTGCCATATATTGATACTATTTCTTAATCTTCGAATCAAATTTGTTTTTTATAATTTGGTCCAGACAAACATTTTAATTGCAAAAAATTTCGTCCATTGGATTCTGAGAAAATCGTTTTTATTTATTAAATTTAAACTGATAACACGTTGTGACATGGTAAAAAAAAAAAAAACACTAGATGATATTATTTATTGATAGAAACAAACAGTTAATAATTATTTCGGCACTTATTGTGTCATATTCAGAATACTATTATAAATTTCATAGTTTATGACCCACTTATTGTTGAAATAAAAGGTTCTTCATAAATATTTAAAAGCTATATATACCGCCCTCTGTGGATTGATTCAATCCTATTTTTAATAATTCTTACAAACATTCTTTTCGAGAGATATTTTCTTACATAGTGTGAAATGTTTCTACCTTCTCTGCTTTTGTTATTATAAGATTCCATCCTCTTAAATTGTTCTCATTTCGTTTAATAGAAGATAATATTATATATATATATTATATGGTTTGTTACTAATTGCTTGGCCCCAAGATGGATGGGTTGCCTTGGCCCATTGCCTCCAACAGATTACATTGTACTCGACAATTGCCATGATAATGTTTACCCATTATGAGTGTATGTGTGTGTGCGTTATCACTGCGGGTGGATGGACTTCCTGTTTGGCAACTTAGAGGGAGGAAATCTCTGATTGCAATCCGATCGGATCATATATCCGATCTTCCACCCTCCTAAGCATATTGATTTCTCTCACCTACTGTAGGGATGAAATCGTCGAGATGTTTAAATTGATGTGTGTGTGTGTGTAGGTGGTTTGGGGTGACAGGAAACCGGAAGCCCAAGCCCAGATGGACCGATGTGTTCATTCATATATAGCAACATCAGTGACCGGATATACTTGCTGTCTATAAACGTGCATTTAAAGTACCTTGAAGGCAACCAAGCGAACTAGATACGCTTTGCCATATATTACAAACGATATATCCGTTATGAAAGGAAAAAAAAAAAAAAAATTAAGAAAACCATACACTACATGTATATATTTACATGTATAAAGAAAACACTAAGTGCCAGTAGTCAACATACATGTATTTCCTATTGGCGCCAGTTAATTTTCTTAGATCTTAAAATGTGTGAAATACGTATTAAATCAATCAATAAAATTTAATTATTTTTTTTGTAAAAAAATTTCGGTATACGCGGTAATTTTATATACGGTTCACTAGATTCTACTTCTCATTTTATAATAAATTAGTTAAATATATTTATTTTTAAATTCGTGACCGTTTACTATACTCTAGTTGAAAAATTATAGCTAGGTAAAAATCAATTAAAAACACTAAGTGATATGTTTCAAAGGAATACGTATTTCGACACTTGGTGTGTTATTTTCAGAAGTTGACAAACTAAGTCCTGAACAAAGTTCACCGTGTATTTATAGTATAAATGTATAATAATAATAATAATAAAATAATCTCTATATACTAAAAATAAATAATAATAATAATATAACAATTTTAAAAAGCCAGTGTACTTGATTCTCCACCTCATTTTATAATAAATTAGTTAAATTTTAAACTTATAACCGTTTAAAAAAGGGGTGAAATCAATTAAAAACACTAAGTGATATGTTTCAATGGAATACGTATTTCGACACTTAGTGTGTCATTTTTAAAAGTTGACACACTAAAGCCCGAACAAAGTTCACCGTGTGTTTAATAGTATAAATGTATCATAATAATAAATTATAAAATAATATTAAAATTTTTAAAAACTGATGAAATAGATTCTACTCTACGGTTTTTAATAAATTAGTTAAATTTATTTAAATTTAAACACTCGTAACCGTTTAAAAAAGTAGAGCTATGTAAAATTAATTAAATACACTAAGTGATATGTTTCAATTGTTTACGTATTTTTTTACTGTGTCATTTTCAGAAGTTGGCACACAAAATTCACTGTATATTTTTGGTATAATTATATTGAAACCAATTACCTTGTATTTTTAATTAATTTCACTTAATTACATTTATTTTTATGGCATTTATTGACTCTGAATTTATCTGACAAATTTTTACATTTTTAAAAAGTGCATAATAACATCTTGTAACAGAAATATCTTTTTTCTTCCCACTCTCTCTCCCACCTCCTCCCTCCCTCCCTTGGTAGTTTCAACTCCAAAAATAAATCTCGAGATTCTCTTAAAATATATTTATGTAATAATATCCACTCTTTTTTCTCTTTCTTTTTTTTTTTCTCTAATTGCTTAATGGATGATTCTTTCCAAAAATACGTTACATAAATTATTATATACTTGTTTCACTGGACCCAGTGGGTCTTTGGATTTCTTCTTTTTTCGCTCATTAGGATATTTTGGTTTTCTTTTACTGATTATTTGTTGATTTTTTTTTTTTAGAAAATTTCTCTTTATTGTGTTTTTGGTTTCCATAAAATTCAAGAAAAAAAAAAAGTTTACTGAATTTTTAAATGTCATTGGTAGAGTCACTGTAATTTTTCTCTTCCCCTCCCCTTCTATCTTCTTCTATATTGTAATCATTGCTGAGCACTATTTATGTATTGGTTTGTTCTATGATTCTTTTCCACTATTGTATTGACAGACAGTAATAAGACAAAAATTCTGTATTTCTGTTTGTATTTAAGTTACCAGAGGGGGAACTCCCATGCGAAATTCAACCTGCTTTGGTATTGCTTAAGAGCAACGATCTTGTTGGTTGTTCTATTCTTTTCTCACGTCTTACTTTCTCCTTAAATTAATTTAATTCTAGGGACACTAAATTCAAAATTCAACCATTCATCTACACTTAAAAAAAAAAAAAAATAAAAATCCGTCATGTAGTTTCGAAGTTAATGTCAGAAAGGTTATTTATTATTATTATTATTATTATTTAATTACAATTTGTTAAGGACATTGGTCCCATCAAATGGATTCCGAATTTTACTTACAATTCACTTAGACAATTAGAATTAAAAGAATCAACAACAAAAAAAAAAATAAATAAATAAAAATAAATAAATAAACAAACAACGACAAAACAGTTCAAACCAGTTTTCTTTTTCTTTCTTCTTCCCTTCCATACAATTTGAGAGACAAAATTTTCAACAACTGCATAATCATTCACTCTCTTTTCATTCATTCATTGACGACGAAGGACCTCAACCTCATCGCCTCCCTAATGAAAAACGCCAAAGATCTGGCTCGGCCAGGGGATATCGTCTCCAAAAACGAAGCCAACTCACTCCACCCTTCACCCTGCCGAACAAACTCAGGTAGATAATGCTCCCTCAATGAGTCATATATTGGGCACTCGAAGAGAATGTGTCGGACAGATTCGACGACCCTCAAATTGCAGATGGTGCAATCTAATCTCTGGTCGATTCTATAGAGAATTCTGTTGAAGGAGAATTTTATCGAGACTGCATTGACTGTTCTTAGCTGGGAAACGACCCTCTTGATGAAGAAGTCAATCCTCCACTCCAGGTGACTAGATGGTGCGCGATTCTCAGGGGTGAGATATTTATAAATTGGGTTAAATCTGCTGTTGGCGACGAAATGAAGATCCCTCTGGAGTAAAACGTTCTCAAACGATGAAAGCTGACTCAAAGCCTCCCTAACAGAGTTCCGACACTGGAGATCCACCCGCTCGAGCCCCGCCGAGCTAAGGAGAACCTCAACCTGGCAAACCCAATTGTAGTCCACACAGCCGGCTGAACGAGCGGACCAGAGCTTCCGGAAAGATATCTTGGGGTATCTCGACTCATCCATGTTTAAAAGTTTCAGTAACCATTTCAACGTCGCCTTCAACACCAGATAGGACATCCTCACGCAGCCAGTCTCCAGTCTAACAATCGCGTCCGGAGTATTTATAGGGAGGCAGAGAAGCCGCTTGAGAAAGCTCAGTTGGGATCTTTCGATATTTTCCAAATAGCGCAAACTCCAGACAGGCGAAGCATAGAGCAGTGTATTAGACACAAGAGAGTCAAACAATCTTTTACAAGTTGCCCAGGAGCTGCACTTAGTTTTTACTAGGAGATCCAACACCCTCCCCGAGGCAAGATTAGCCCTGCTAGCGAAGTTCTTCGTGGCTTCCAGGAATTTACCCGTTCTAGCAAATGGTACGCCTAGGTAAGTATATTTAAAAACACATTCAATGGGATTCCCCATGTACCGGAAGTCGCAGTGTCCAGAGAACCGGCCCTTGTGAAACACTATAATTTTAGTTTTACTGGGGTTAACAGTGAGTTCATTTTCTGTGCAGAACAATTCTAGTGCTTTGAGTTTTCGATTGGTCTCAGCGGGCGTGTCACTTAACAAGATGATATCATCAGCATACAGCAGGGAGAGTATATCATTCCTACTGTCTACCGTAACACCTCTACAGCCCAGGTCTGTAAAAAACTTTTCGATATCTGACACGAAGATGGAGAACAAAAGGGGACTGAGTGTTTCCCCCTGCAGTACACCCTGTGTGACGCTAATCTGGCTGGTGAATCTCCCTTCAGATTTAATTTTAATTCTTGACTTCTCATAAAGATCTCTTATCGTTCTGATGAATTTGGAGCTTATTCCAATCTTGAACATTTTTCTCCATAAAAGAGAGTGAATCACAGAATCGAAGGCTCTCTTGAAATCCACAAAGATTGCGTATAGTCTTCTTTTAGGTTGGGAGAGGCGTATTTGTATGAGTGAATTTAAGGTGTAGAGATTATCCAGGCATCCTCTTCCTCTCCGAAAACCGCTTTGACACTCAGGAAGTATTCCGGCACCATCGCACCATACCTCTAATCTGGTATGAAGTATCTGAGTGAAGAGCTTTGTTACAGTGTTTATCAAAGCGATCCCCCTATAATTGTCTGGGTCTCCCGTGTCTCCTCTCTTATGGATCATAGAAAGTTGTATGTCGCCCCAGGAGTCAGGAACTCTCTCACACTGCAGGATCCTGTTAAACATAACCTCCAGATATAGCATCCAGTTATTGGGAAGATGTTTGTAGCATTCGTAAGGAATCAGGTCGGTGCCAGGAGCCTTATTGTTTTTAGAGCCCCGAATGGCGATCACTATTTCATCAAGTGTTATTGGAGCGTCCAAAAGCGGGTCCCCAGCATCGAAGTATCGGACAGCAGTACCGGGTCGATTTATGTAAGAAGAGAGCAGCCATGTATTCCAGGTTTCTACATCTATTACTGAGGTGTGTTTAGATCTCGATCTGAATTCATTGATTGAAAGCCAAAAAGATTTGCTATCTTTTGCTTCCCCAATACGCTCCAATCTTTCATTTTCATACGTTCTTTTCTTTGATTTTATTAGGGTTTTATACTCTCTCTTAAGTGTAAAATATTTACTTCGCACCTCTGAGTCAAAATTGCTAGATTTAAGCCTCTTGAAGTAATCCCTCAGCTGCCTCTTTGTAGTCCTACACTCGGAGTCGAACCAGGCTTGGTGGTTTTTTTTGTTGCAGCCACTAGTTTTATAGGTTTGTAAAAGGCCAATATTTCTGGAGATTTCCTTAATAGTAGCTGTTAGGTTAGAATTCATTGCATCAATTGTAATGTGGGCAGGAATGAAACAGCTGTTTGAGAATCTCATTAGATTAGAAAAAGTAGCCGCCCCTTCAGGGTTCCATTTAATTATTTCAGAATAACCAGTGAAAGTTTTTGAATTTTCTGAGTGGTGTGTAGATTCAAGTTCCACTATTATAGGGAAATGGTCGGAGACATGAACATCAGAGTAAACTTTAAAGTCTTTTAGTATACTTGCGTTAGTTAAATTTATTCATGCTAGATCTAGTATTGACCCTCCGTATGGTCCGACATATGTGAATTGGGCTGGAGTGTCGCTTAATGAGCGGCCGTTGACAGTCACAAAGAAGTTGCTTTCCATGAAGTCCACAAGATCTATGCCCTTAGTATCAATTTTCATATCTAGACTGGTTCTTTCCCCACTTAAGCTGGTATCGATCAGAATCTCAGAATCGACCGAATTAAGGTCTCCTATGCGGCAGTTAAAATCACCACCGATCACAACAGGTGCATCCGGGTAACTTTCATTGATATTTTTTAGAGTGGTTTCAAAGATTTCCAAGATGATTTTTAAGTCCAGGGATGGTTTAAAATAAACAGTTCCAATAATCACTCCGTTGGACTTCTCAGTCTCCAAGTGAACGAAGAGCCAGTTATCACTTTTTTCGATTGTATGAGATTTGTAATCGTCCCGCACAAATATGGCGATACCGCCACTTCCTCTACCTCTGGATTTATCTCTGATTGCCGGACTCGTGTGTACCCTAAAATTTTGAAAGCCGGGTGATATCCTTAAATCGGACAAACACCAAGTCTCTGTGAGACAAAATACGGAAGATCTCACGAGCTCCTGAAACGCATAAAGATTATGAATTCCTTGGATATTCCAGAATATGATTTTCTTCTGTGACTTGTGCGGGCGAGACATCCCATTTTCTATCTTTGCATTCCGTCCTCCTGCACTACCCCGTTTTTTGGGGTCTGGTTTTCAGGTTTTGGAATCGGTCTCAGGACGAAGACCCCCCCCTCTGTTTCACGGCCTCATGTAGTGTACCGTTAATCCTGATTTTATCTTTGAACACGGTGGCCCTATTACCCTTATTTCTTTCGTCTCTAGCGACCTTGAATAAGTGTCTTCTCATCTCTCTCACAGCGGGGGAAAAGTCTTCATCAATGTATATGTTTGTTCCCTTCAGTTTTTTGCTTTCGCGAACTATTCTTATCTTGTCATTTATACTGTGCAATTTAGCCAGTATAATTCTTGGGCGATCTTCACTCGGCCTTCCCAGTCTCCTAGCTTCGGTAATAATCGACGGTCCAACCTCGATGTGCCTCCCAATAGTGAAAAAATCGCACACAATAATGTCAGAAAGGTTAAAAAAAAAAAATATTTAAATCCCACAATTATTATTTTGTAATTATATATGAATAAATTAAATTTTATTTTCGTATTTTTTTTTTTTTTAATTAGTTGAAATATTTAGCTAATTAAATTTAATTTTTCACTAAATAAATTATTAACGGGATTTAATTATTATAGTTTTTAATTTATATTTTGTCCGCGAGCTTAGTGTAGGGGCTAGAGTGCTGGCCTTGTATACCAAGGGTCGCGGGTTCGGAAATTTCTATTTTAATTTTTAATTTTTTGCGGACTATAAAAGAACAAATAAATTTTTTTATTTTTATCCAGGTCAAACTATAGTATAAATAAATCAAAGAATATTAATAATTTTTTTCAACTTTGAACCAAAATTATTATTAGATCTATAATTAAAAAAAAGTCAATAACATTTCATTATCTTGTTAGTTGAAACCATTAATTATAATATTCGTTATCTTTTTTTTGTATTGATAATGAAATGTTTATTCATTTATTTTTTTATTTATTTATTTGTCTTTAATAAATTAAATCACACTTTATCATGAGATTTATTATATATTTTTTTCCTTTTTTTTTTTGATTTACTTTTTCATTGTAATTTATTTAATGTACGTAATACATGAATTAAAATAAACATAAATAACATTGTAATAAATTATTGTAAGATTGATTAAATCTGATTATAACTGAGAAAATAAATTTTATAAGTCATAATTTTACTATATAAAATTATTTACAGAGACAAAGTTCTAAATTCAATATAAAATTATAAATTTAAACTTTCAAACTTAGTCTCTATATATATGAAAATTGAAAAATTAAAAAACTAGGTTATAAGTTTATTAAAAATTTATAATGCAATAATAAAAATATGGTGTGACTGGCGCACAGCACACAACTTTCTCTTACCTTCGGTAATCGAAAGTTGTGTACTGTGCTTGTCACACCAGATTTTTTGTGTCGACATGTATTTAGTTTCCGACAGTAGGGTACAATTGAATTCAAGATGTAAAATTTATAAGTATGGGAAAATATTTATATTTTGATACCATGGCAACCATTTCTCCTATCTTTTCTATGGAGTACAAGAGTAAAGTGGTCTTCAGAAGATTTCAATCACAAAATGAGAATATACATTTTATAGAGAATCTAAAAAATAATTGATTTTTGAATTTAAAAAAAAATCGTTGGAGCAAATTTTGAAAAAATCGAAAAAAACTGAAAAAGTGAATCAGTAAAGTGCTAGTACTTTTTGGTCGATTTTGTTCAAAAGCTTCGTGTCACGTCCCAGGGGGGTGCCTAACTTAAATATAAAATTTCAACTTCCTAGCTCTTTTCGTTCTTGAGATATTTTGTTCACACACACACACACACACACACACACACACACACACAGACAGACAGACAGACAGACAGACAGACCATGTCGCGAAAACCACTTTTTTTGATTCAGGGGACCTCAAAACGTGAAGATCCATCAAAATCTCGACATCGAATTTTTGACATGAATCCAATACTTTCTCTCTATATATATATTACATATATACATAGGTAAGAGAAAGTAAAAAAAATGGAGGGACGGTTCTTTGCTAGTTTTGAGTCATTTTGAGAGTCTTAATCAGGTAAATTACCATTAAAATGAAAAAAAAAACACAATGTGTATTTAAAGATGGACATAATATCATAGAATTAAACAAAGTTTTATCCATTGAGCTTAATAGGTTTCTAACCATATTAATGACAAAAGTGTGAAGATTAAAATTTAATATTTATTTGATTAATTATAGAATAATAATTGCAAGATTTAATTATTTTAATTTTTAATTCTCTTTTTCTGTATAACTTCGAAACTACTTGTCCGATTTTTATGGATTTTTTTTTCACTCTATTGAGAATTTCACAAGGTTTTAGAAAAACCCACTTAGGGTGTCTAATTTCTAAAAACTTAGTTATTATAAATTAATAAAACAAATTTAAATATATTTTAATAATTTGTTGGCTTTAAGAAGAAACCATAAAGGACTTCTTTTGAAAAATAATAGAATAATACCATACCAATAATACCATAAACAATAATACCATAGACTGCGCAGCTAGTGTATACATGATAAACATTAGATAAATTAATATTCTTATTTTACTCAGACTCGAAACGTTGATTTGATTTTCTTTTTAAATTAAAAATAACTTCTCTTTCTCTTTTGAAGAAAACAAAAAGGAAACCATGAATCAATTTCTATATTTTTCTTTATAGGGGAGAGGGCGGGACATTGGGACACGAGGCACATTGGGACATTCGAATTTTAGCGGTACTAAATGTAAAGTTAGATTGTACTCTTTGACCATTAGGGTGTATTAAGAACCCATTTTATTATAGAAAAATTTTAACAGCGTCAAGCTACGCCATAGCTAGTTACACGTTGCTACATCATATTTGTCCTGCGTTGTAAAAAAAACGGAAATCGTTTGAGGTCGATTATTTTCCATATGAACGTTTGAATTAAGACAGTTGAAATATTAGAGATAAGTGTACTTGTTTATTCTTACTATGTCGGTACATGCAGATGTAATTATTTATTTTAGCTATTTGTATAGCCTCATTTTGTTTATAAACATGATTGAGGTAGATTGGGACATCTAGCGAGAGGCACATGTGGACACTAATAAATAAGAAATTATATATAATATTTAAGATATATTGTGGACAGGGCCGCAGACAGACTTGACGGGCCCCGGGGCTACTTACTAATACCCCCCCCCAAAAAAAAGGGGGGCAGGGGGGGCCGCCCCCCCCAAAGCCTTCTCCAAAACAAAAAAATACCTATTGTTTTCCCTAATGATTTTTTTTTTTTTTAAATAAATATTTTATTAACTCTCATAAATTCTAAAATCTAACAAAAAAAACTTATAAATAATTGAAAAAAATCTAATATTTACGAATTTTGTATTAAAATTATTTTTTATTTCAAGAAAAAATTTTTTTTTTAATTTGTTTCTTATTTATAATTATTATATTATCTAAAAAAAATTTCTCCACTTTAAGTTTATTGGAGAATGGGGGGGGGGGGGGTTCATAAAACTTTTGGGCCCCCCCCCAAGCAGAAATCCTGGCTACGATACTGATATCTATGGTAACAAAATTGTTTAAAATAATAAAACTGCATTATTATTTACACTTTAGATTAAAATTGGACATACAATGAAAATTAAAAGGGGGGCGATAGGTGTTAGTCAGCCTCCAGACAGGGGCGGATTAAAGGGGGCGATCGCCCCCCCCCCCCCGAGAAGAAATTCACAATGTTATAAAAACTAGTAATCTAAAGAAATTATGATTTCCGGGCTTTAATTTCAATTGAATTTGTTACCAATCAATTTAAATAAATAGGAAAGGGATCTAAATGGCCATAGATGCCCACAAAGTCCTTAAATAAAATAAAAAAAAAAAAAAAACCGCCCCCCCCCCGACAAAATTGCATTAATCCGCCACTGCCTCCAGAAAGGGGCGATGGGCCAAAAAAGGTTGGGAACCACTGTGTTAGATTGTGCCACCTTTATTCACCAAATTATTTTTTTAGAACAAAACCAATTGTTTTTGTCCACATCTGCCTCTTCACTGTCCAAATCTACCTCACCCAAGAGGCACATTGGGACAATTTGGATTTTTTGGAAAATTGCAAAAATCTAATTCATCTATCGGTGAATAAGCGCTAAGCCTATGGCAATAGATAGTGCATTTATCAGTGTCAACAACATAACATTCAATGCTCAATAATATTGAAAGCCAAACTATACACAGCTAATTTTATTTGTACTGTCCCAATGTCCCGCCCTCTCCCCTATGTTATTTTGTTCATTTGTTTTGAATAGATAAACTTTTTTTTATGTTAGGCAAAGTAAAAGAAAATAAATAAACAATTATCCTTTTAATATCATATTTTCTGTTAATATAGTATTTGCATATTTAATACATATACTCGTATTGGGACTAGAAAATATATGATCTTAATTAAAAAAAAAAAGAATCCAAATTTTCAATTTCACTCCAAACACAAATAAATGGCCAACCAAATAAGTGGACCTATACGGTCCAAATGAAAATATGACATAACTCTGATTTTTATTTTATTAGATATTAAAACAAAAAAAAAAAAAAAATTAGCATTTTATGAAGTTTCAGAAATAATTTTGAAATTTGATAAGTCACTATTTTCTTCTTAGCAATAGATAGTCATATTTTTTTTTTCTTTGTCATAATCCTGATACTTTTAATTGAGGAGGGAAAAATTTGAAATTTGAATAACAATACTTAAAAAAAAAAGGAGTGAAAAAGATGAATTTCACCTGTTAAATTGGATTAAGAGTTGTTTATATTAAAGTTCTAACCCTCTAACGAGCTCTGACAGGATAATCCTACGTTTGGCAAGACATTATTTCTAGATCCTCACTTAATTGTAGTGCAAGGATTTTGTGTTTTGAGGAGAAGACTATATGAAACAAAAAAAAAAAAGAAAAGAAAAGGAGTCAGAGTATTTATAGCGTGATGTGAAATATTCTTTTTTTAAATTAACGCTCAATTGTCCGTCTGTTTGTGGTGACTAACAAGAAATTCCAATATATAAATCTCTTTTTCTTTAATGTAATTTCAAAAACTTATTTTAATTTAAAACACTAAGTGATATGTTTCATTACATTTATTGTTATAAATACTTCGACACTTAGTGTTTCGATTACACACTAAATGTTGAAATACGTATAGTAATAATAAACTTTCTTATATTAAGTGACTCATTTTAACCAAAACTTTAATAAAGCCGAGACCTAATACCCTTAACTGGTCTCAATATCATAGTATAAGAAGCGAGACCTTTTCCTCCAAGGGCGCTCACTGTCCTAGAATGAGAGGCGAGATCTATACCCCAGGGGCTCTCAAGAATAAGAAGCGAGACTTATGCCCACAAGTAGTCTAAATGTCATAGTATATGAAGCGAGATCTTTTCTTCCAGAGGCCCTCATTGTCCTAAAACAAGAGGAGAGACCTCTACCCTCAAGAAGTCTCTTGACATTTTGTTATTATGTAAATGGCAACCACGAGTTACCCGAATTAAGGCTGACATTATTCAGGCCTTTTTATGCCAATTGTCCTCTCTAAACAGTCAGACTCTGTTTTTTTTTTTTTTTTTTAATGGATACACTTTTGAAAAATATGTTACATTAATTATGTTACACTTGCTTCAATTTAATGTATAATTAAAAAATAGTACGTAAAATTTTTTTACTTAGAATAAATAGATTTTGAAGGTTTGACCGATCAGGAAATACAATAATTAATAAATTTGTCGCCTGATTTACTCGAGAGTGAAGCCTTGAGCTTAGGCAACCAAAACGTTCAGCCGTCGGAATTATTGTCTTAAAACTAGCTTTTTCTAGGGCTGGACGGTAATGGATTTTCATTACCGACCTCGATAATGAAAAAAAAACCGGTTTTTCTCGAAAGTCGGTAAAAATTTTTTACCGCCCGCGGAACCAAAGTTTGCCGCCGCGGAACATTTTTGCGGAACCAAAATTTTTCCCAGGCCGAAAAAATATTTTACCTTTTTTTTAGAGAGCCAATTTTTTGCCGAAACATTTTTTTTTTCCGCGGAACCAAAATTTTAAAATTTTTCCCCGACCGGAAAAATATTTTACCTTTTTTTAGAGAGCCAATTTTTTGCCGAAACATCTTTTTTTTTTTTAGAGACTCCGATTTTTTGCCGAAACATTTTTTTTCCCACAATTTGGTTTGCCGCCGCGGAACATTTTTTTTTCTCGCCGAACCAAAATTTTTTACCGCCCGAAAAAATAGGTTTTTACCGACTTTCGAAAAAAAAAACCGGTTTTTATCGAATTAGAGGTTCGTTACCGCGTTTTCGGTAAAAAATTTTTACCGGTAAACCGGTTTACCGTCCAGCCCTAGCTTTTTCCCTTCAGTTGCATTAAAAAGATGATGAATTTATATTAAAAAATATTGGTTATTATAACTCAAAGCTCCACTCTTAATCACATCAGGGACTTGTGGTGCCGACTGTACAATTTTGGCTTAATCGTCAACCATATACAATTTTTTATTAATTACTAAACTCTAAAATTGGAGTAAAATCTTCAAACTTTATTTATTCTTATTAATATCTGGTTTTTATATGAAATTTAAAAAAAAAAAAAAAAAAAAAAAAAAAAAAAACATTGAAAATCCGTACAGTAGTTTTCGAGTTAAGACGTAATAATTAAATCTCACAATTATTATTCTATTATTAATGATATAAATTTTTTGTTAATTAAATTTTCTTTTATAAATATTTGGCTAATTAAAATAAATATAATTTTTTTGTTTTACTAATTATTTACGGCATTTAATTATTAAATTAATATTTGAAAATTTAAATAACTCGCTCCTAATCCTAAGGGATAGATAGTAAACTAAAGAAAAAAAAAGAATAAATTTTATAAACAATTCTCATAGGTAAACGAATTTGGAAAAATAAAAAAGGAAATGAGAATTTAAATTAATTCTTTCTGTAATTTGAAGAGGATGGCCTCAAGCCAATAACTACAAATAAATTTATATACTAGCTCCCACTCTCTCTCTTCTATGTTTGTGTATTATAAAATAGAACTAGAATTCTTTTTTGTTTTTGTTCTACATTTATCTAAATTAAAATTTAACTTTAAATTGCAAACCTCTCTCTGCTCACTAAAGATTATTCTTTGTTAAACTCAGGTTTCAGACAAAAAATTAAAATTTATTTATATTAATTAGAAAATAAAAAAAATATATTGGTTATTCTATCTTTACAGTTCCCTTGGGGATATAGGTGTCGCCTCTTTTGCTCGATTTAATTGAGGGTATAGGTCTCGCCTCTTTTTTTATTTTGACTGGCTAGAAACAGTGCTACTTCTTTTTTTTATTTTCACGGTTGACTAGAGACCGTGATAGGGCTTTTTTTATTTTTGCTGTTAGGCAGCGACCGTGATAGGTCCTTTTTTATTTTTGCTGTTGGCCAGAGACCGTGATAGGTCCTTTTTTTATTTTTGCTGTTAGTCATAGACTGTACCAGGCCCTTGAAACCACTCAAGGATATAGGACATAGTTCGTTTCTAGGATGTTCAAAGAAGAGGTCTTGCTTCTTATACTATGAAATTTTTTCCCCTTGGGGGATATGTCTCGCCTCTTGTGCTAGGTCCTCGAAACAATTTGAGGTTATAGGTCTCGCCTTTTTTTCTAGATCCATTTTTATTATTATAATTTTTTTTTGACTGGCCAGAGACTGTGATAGGCCCTTTTTTATTTTTGCAGTTGGCCAGCGACCGTGATAGGTCCTTTTTTATTTTTGATGTTGGCCAGCGACCGTGATAGGTCTTTTTTTAAATTTTACTGTTAGCTAGAGACCGTGTTAAGTCCTTATTTTATTTTTGCTATTGGTCAGAGACCGTACTAGGTCTTTGAAGCCATTTGGGGGTATAGGGCTTGCTTCTTGTTCTAAAATAGTGTTAGCTCTTCAAGGAAAAGGTCTTGCTTTTTATACTATTAAATTGTTTCCTCTTAGGGTATAGGTCCAGCTTCTTTTTCGAGGACAAGGAATAGGTCTTTCCAATTATACTATGCCATTGAGATTCCTCGGGGTATAGGTTTCGCCTTTTGTTTTTGGGAATTGATTCCCGTTGGGAGTATAGTTCTCTTTTACTATGACATTGAAACTCCTTGGGGGTATAGATCTCGCCTCTTGTTTTAGGATAATCAAATACTATTTTTAATTCATTCGGTTATTTAAAAGAATGGTGTGACTATTTTGCAAGATTAAAGAGGGAAAAAGCAACTACCGTATATATTTTCTACCTTAATATTTTAAAAAAGAACTACAAAAAAATACAATATAACAATGAAAAAGCCAAAATATTTTACCTATCGTCTAAAATATATAATAATAAAAAAAGGAAGCTAATGCTTATCTCTTTCTTTCTTCTAAAGAAGAGGAATAAATATAGAACCCCCTCAATCCGGCCATCTTGTCAGTTAAATCTTTAAAATATGAACGTAATCTTTAAGAAATAATGAAGCCGACAAAAGAATCGATCGATTGACTTTTAAGAGTGTTTTTTATTTTATTTTTTACTTCACCCTCTATCGCAAATCTAGATTACATTTGAACGATTTGATCTTCCCTCACTGGCTACGTGAAATGACTGAATAAACTGAGGATATCTACTCTATACATATCTCCGATCATAGAAGGAATGCAGGCATAGAGAGAGGTGAGGAAGATAAGAGGAAAAAGGAGATATTTTGCTCTAATATACTGTATAATAATAATAATAACCACTAGCAACCAAAAGACCATAACCTTTTTTTAAATACAATAATTCTAGCCCATTCACCACTACACAACTTTAATTGTTTAAAAACTGGGTTACAGGGCATCTTTTTAATTATTTAAAATACATCGAAAAATCATTTTTTGTTTTGCTTTTGGGTTAATCTACAGAATAAAGTGCCCAGCTCGGGCGCAGGCTGACTAGTTCACTCTTTTGACATTAGCTCTACGTTCATGATTTTTTCGTTCTTTTCCCTCTACGTTCATGATTTTTTCGTTCTTTTTCCTCTACGTTCATGATTCTTTTGTTCTTTTCCCTCTACGTTCATGATTTTTTCGTTCTTTTTCCTCTACGTTCATGATTTTTTCGTTCTTTTCCCTCTACGTTCATTATTCTTTCGTTCTTTTCCCTCTACGTTCATGATTTTTTCGTTCTTTTCCCTCTACGTTCATGATTTTTTCGTTCTTTTCCCTCTATGTTCATTATTCTTTCGTTCTTTTCCCTCTACGTTCATGATTTTTTCGTTCTTTTCCCTCTACGTTCATTATTCTTTCGTTCTTTTCCCTCTACGTTCATGATTTTTTCGTTCTTTTTCCTCTACGTTCATGATTCTTTTGTTCTTTTCCCTCTACGTTCATGATTTTTTCGTTCTTTTTCCTCTACGTTCATGATTTTTTCGTTCTTTTCCCTCTACGTTCATTATTCTTTCGTTCTTTTCCCTCTACGTTCATGATTTTTTCGTTCTTTTCCCTCTACGTTCATGATTTTTTCGTTCTTTTCCCTCTATGTTCATTATTCTTTCGTTCTTTTCCCTCTACGTTCATGATTTTTTCGTTCTTTTCCCTCTACGTTCATTATTCTTTCGTTCTTTTCCCTCTACGTTCATGATTTTTTCGTTCTTTTCCCTCTATGTTCATGATTCTTTCGTTCTTTTCCCTCTACGTTCATGATTATTTCGTTCTTTTTCCTCTACGTTCATGATTTTTTCGTTCTTTTCCCCTCTACGTTCATGATTTTTTCGTTCTTTTCCCTCTACGTTCATGATTTTTTCGTTCTTTTTCCTCTACGTTCATGATTTTTTCGTTCTTTTTCCTCTACGTTCATGATTTTTTCGTTCTTTTCCCTCTACGTTCATGATTTTTTCGTTCTTTTCCCTCTACGTTCACGATTCTTTTGTTCTTTTCATATGCGCGCGCTATTTGTTTTGTCACTAAATATTTATTTTATGATTACGTCAATTATTTGATAATAATTAAAATCCTGAATTAGACGGTGATTTTATTAATTTGATGATTTGAAAAAGAACGAATACATAAAAAAGAAAAGGTGATGGTCACCTGTCTATTTGAATGCTCTATTTGCATATTTATCTTATAAAATGGGGGGGGGGAGGGAGTATTCAAATTGCGAGTCGTTTTGAGGCGATGGTAATGTTTTTTTGTTTTTATTTTTAATAGTCTACACTAGAAGGGAAATTAAACACCAATTTACCGATGTTAATTGTTTAAATAAATACCACACAGGGGGACAATGACGTCATTAATAACAAATATCCATTAAAGAGTATTTTTTTTTTTTAATTCTCTCATTAAATAAAAATATGGTGTGATTAAGCGAATCATATAACTAATTAGCATTGAGTTTGTACAAATCTCTATGCATTTATGGAACAATAATGTTTTTTTTTTTTGTTTATATTTCACACCTCTTGTTGCCGCATCATAAACACGCGCCAATCCCTCTAGTGGCATTACTGAGAAGCGCCACCTCCTCCCTCTTGGCTGTCAACTCGCCGTCTCCTTACTCTATTCCATGATCTTTTCCAAACTAACTTACTTAATCAAACGCGCACGTGTATATGCTAATTGAAACTATATTTAATACTAATTTCTTTACCTGATTCTATCAAATATACTTTATATGAAATATATATATTCAAGATATATATTGACTATTCACTACTACTATCGAATATATATATATTCAAGATATATATTGACTATTCACTACTATTATCGAATTGATATATATTCAAGATATATATTGACTATTCACTACTATTATCGAATTGATATGGATGGCATCATTTAATGTTACTACTGATCGACTTTGAGACTTCATTCCGATGAAAAGAAAAGAAACTGCTTCACATTGTTTCTCCACATTAGCTCAATAAGGTTTTGTAAACAATTATTTCAACTCTTGCTTCAAACAAATAAAATTTGTTCCATCTTTGTAAGTACATG
>JAKCPI010017724.1:0-11554 GCA_023213315.1 Euborellia annulipes | reverse complement strand
TTCCCTCATGATTGTAAATTACACGATGATTGAGTTTTTAATTTTAGAAAAATTTTTTAATTAAAATCTCATTTATTATTCAAAATTTTTCTTTTTTAAAGAAATCTTTTTATATATTCAGGAAGAAGAAGAAATAATCTTTTAGAGAAATGTTTTTTTTTTTTTAAATATATCATATTATGGATATTACCTGTCGGCATTTTCTAAACCACACTATTTACTCTCAACATATACACACATAACGGTACATTAACTTTAATATAAATGGTTCTTAATTTGAAGGATGTTTAAAAAAAATAAATAATAATAATAATTCGAACATCAACATGGATCATTTGTATATTTCCTTCCCATTTTTTTTTTTTTTTTTTTTTTTGAAGGAATAACTTTCCCTTCTTTTTTTCATCTTCAATATATTTTTAGACCTCATTAACTTTTATTTACTTACTCTCTCCCCCTCTTGGCACTTTATTTTTAGACCTCAACTTTAAGGAGTCTGGTCGTCGTCGTTTGCATATGATTATTTGAGGGTAATTAACCTTTACTTTCAAGAGAGCAATCCCCTTTCTTTTTTTATTTAACATCATTTTATACAAATAATACTTTCATTTCTAATATTGATATCACAAATCAACAAAAAATACACTGTAAAAAAAAAAATATGAATTTTCCATCGGTTTTCATATACTTCGGTGATTTAATATTAATATAGCCAGGATATGAAATAAAATTAATATAAAAGTTTATGAACAAATTACCAACTTTTTTAAACTTATCTTTTTCTTTGTGTGCCGCCAAATTTTGAAATCATCAATAAAAGTGCACCGCGACAAGTTGAGAATCACTGGTCTAAACGTTCTCAAATAACTCGACTACCTCAAGGAATTTTTATTAATGATTATTTTATAATTATTTTAAGGGAAACTTGAAATTATTCTTTTAAAATTTATTTCACAAATCTAAATTTATTAAATTCTGGTTTGAAATTCGCGCTCTAAACTATTTAAATATTTATGAGGTCATACTAATTAAATAATTTTTATAAAGTAATTCAACTAAATAGCTATAAAAATTAAAATTCACAATTTTTATCAAAATAATTAATTTTAAAATATACAAGAAATTTGTTAGGTTGGCAACAAATTGAACTTTCTCATATATATCATAAACAGTTTATGAAACAGAGTTCCTATACTTGTATAGGAAGTTTTCTTGAAAATTTTTAACAGTGTAACTCCACTTTTTTTTTGAAAATCATTTTTGTGTATTTTCTGTTGAAAAATATCCATTCTCCTTATGCCCTGAACAAATGTTAATGTTTTTTAACTTTTCGCTTCTCTAGACCTTCTGAAGAAATGTTAAGGCTAAAATATTTCCTTTTCATCCCTCCAAATTTGATTCATGGCCCTATAATTATCGAAAAGGGGTGGAAAAAAGTAGGGGGCTCCCCCGAAAACGGTACGTGGTGGGGGAAAACAGAGGTCATATTTGGATTCGGGAGGTCATTTTTACTTAAGAATCTTGAAGGAATTTTCTCGGGGCCAGAAAAAAAGTTTCATTTTGTAGCACAGTGTTATTAAAAAACAAATTTGAATTTGCCTCTCCGACTCCGCCCTCTCTGAATTTCCCCAATCAGCGCTATCCCTGAGGCCTGATTGATGGGTTCACACCGGTTTAAGGGCTTTAATTAATTTAACTTCAAAAAGGTGGTGGTTTAAATAGATTGAGTGTTGAGAAGAAAAAATGGTTTAAAATTGGTTTGGGTTTTGTTTTTAAAAAACTAAAATTTGTTTTTAATTTTTCGGTTTTTTCAAACCCTAGGAAAAAAAAAAGTAAAAATTTTTTTTGGATTAGGGGGTAAATATCCATCAAAATCACATCAATTTTTTAAATAATTCAATACTTTCTCTAATAGGTAAAAAAAATAAAAAAATTAAATGGTGTTTTTATTAATTTAGAAAGGTTAGGGAAAAAAACTATTTTAGTTTTTTTGGTGAGTTGGACACAATCGCGTCCTTTTGGGAAAAAATTGTTAAAAAAAAATAGGTTGTTGTGGTGTATAAATATTTAAAATATGAATTCTTTTGTGTAAAAACTCTCTGTGCGTTATTTTTTCCAATTTGAATGTTGTATACCAATTAACTTAACTTCCAAAAATGGTGGTGCGTTCTAAATAGATTGAGATGTTGAGAAAAGAAAAAAACGGTTTAAAACAGGTTTACGGGTTTTCCTGTTTTAAAAAAACCGAAAAACCGTTTTTCAAATTTTCCGTTTTTTCCAAACCCTAGGACACACAGACAGCCAACCTCTTTTGGATTCAGGGGCGTAATATCCATCAAAATCTCGACATCGAATTTTTGACATGTTCAATACTTTCTCTACATAGGTAAGAGAAATAAAAAGTTAAATGGCTTTCTTTATTAATCTTAAAAGTGGTTTGCGCGGGGTAAAAAACTATTTTAGTTTCTTTTGGTCGACGTTTCGGCCTCGCGTCCTCTTCGAGACAAAAGTTGTTAAAAAGCCCTGGTTTTGTTGTGGCTGTATAAATATTTGACTATTGGCAGGCCCTTTGTGTAAGAGGCCCGTGCGTATTTTTTTCCAATTTGATGTTGTATACCATTAACTAACTCCAAAAATGGCGTGCGCAATAGCAGATGGATGGATTGGAAAAAATAACGCACAGAGAGCTCTCTTCTTACACAAAAGGATGCTCAATATTGTTCAAATATTTTATACATGCCACAACAAAATCCATGTGTGCTTTTTAACAATTTTTGGTCCCGAAGAAGGACGCGATTGGCGTCCGAAACGTCGACCAAAAGAAATTAAAATAGTTTTTTATTCTCCTGGCTGCAAATCCATTTCCTGAAGATTAAAAAGAAATAAACTTATTACTTTCTCTTACCTATGTATATATGTAATATATATATAGAGAGAAAGTATTGGATTCATGTCAAAAATTCGATGTCGAGATTTTGATGGATCTTCACGTTTTGAGGTCCCCTGAATCCAAAAAAGTGGTTTTCGCGACATGGTCTGTCTGTGGGTGTGTGGGTGGGTGGGTGTGTGTTCAATTTTAAGCATGAAGGAATTGAGCTACGAGGTTGAAATTTTATATTTAAGTTAAACACCCCCCGGGACCGGAAAAATAAGCTTTTAATCAAAATCGGCCAAAGAGTACTAGTACTTTACTGATGTACTTTTTCAGTTTTTTACGATTTTCTCCCAAATTTGCTCCAACGATTTTTTTTAAAATTCAAAAATCAATTATTTTTTAGATGCTCTTTAAAATGTATATTCTCATTTTGCAATTGAAATCTTCTGAAGACCACTTTACTCTTGTATTTCATAGGGAAGATAGGAGAAATGGTTGCCATGGTAACAAAATATAAATATTTCCCCATACTTATAGATTTTACATCTGAATTCAAATGTTCCGTACTGTCGGGAACTAAATATATGTCGACACAAAAAATCTGGTGTGACAAGCACAGAACACTACTTTCGATTAGCGAAGGTAAGAGAAAGTTGTGTGCTGTGCGCCAGTCACACCAGATTTTTTTTATTCCACTCTTCTCATTTATTAGATAATTCAGGAATTTTAGAAAGTCTCGTCTTCTCTCAAAAGATTAAAAGAGATAATAAACAACATCTCTTATTAAATTCTACTGTCTTTGAAGATTCCTGATTGTTTACAATCTTCTACTTGTAATCATTTATTACCTCTTTTTAGTCAAAGGAGTAATAATCGCGCCACAATCACACCAACACACACACACACACACACACACACACACACACACATGCATTCAAATCAAACATAGCACTTAGGAGAGAGGATCATGGATCTGTGCCCAGGACCACTGAAAGGCCTTAAGTTGGATTAAGGCAACGAGAACATTTGCGTCCAGCCATATTGACACAGCAGAACACATTGCTTGTTTCCAGGGTAACTGCACGTGCTAAATGCCCATTTGCATTTAGTCTTCGGTATCAGAGTAACAATCAAATTTATTTCCTTTGTTTATGTTTATTAGCGAATGAGATTAAACTTTTTTTTTTTTTACCCCCTTATGAAGGAATTATCAATTTGTTTTGAAATAATATTCCTTTAAGCTCCTATATTTTGTTAAACCTGGGCCTTGATGGTGAAAAAATCTGGTGTGACTGGCGCACAGCACACAACTTTCTCTTACCCTTCGGTAAGACCAGAACGGTCACACCAGGTTTTTTGTGTCGAGATATATTTAGTTGCTCTTGGCCGATTTTGTTCAAAAGCTTATTTTCACCCAGTGGGAGGGCGCCTAACTTAAATATAAAATTTCTCCCTCGTAGCTCTTTTAGTTTCTGAGATATTTTGTTCATAGACACAGACAGATAGACCATGTCGCGAATACCACTTTTTTGGATTCAGCGGACCTTAAAACGTGTATATCCATCAAAATCTCGACATCGAATTTTTAACATGAATTGAATACTTTCTCTCTATATATTTCATATATAGGGTACGAGAAATTAAAAATACATATTCCTTTTATTCAGGCATAAGTCGTCAGAAATGGCCCTGATGAAGAAAAGGTTTCTTTTTATTCCTCGCTTGATTTTAAATTAGTATTCTTTGGGTTGCCCTTTTGTGTTCAAAGATGAATATTTTCTTCTTATATTATTCTAAAAGCAAGAAAATAGACTCGTAATTTTTTTATTTTAGAGGTCGCTAAAAATTGTCCCAAGTTATATTAAAAATGACTTTTCAAAGAAAATTTCAAAATCGAAAACCAAAATCAAAATGTCGTCTTTTGTATTGACCGTACCGGAAAAGTTTCGGTGTTCCATCTTCAGTCCTTTGATTGGCGAATATGTTTCTCAGAGCTGGTCGAATAACATTTTATTAAAGCTGAAATTTCATTATATATTTATAAAACAGTTCTATAAAACAATGTATAATCTGAGAAACATATTCGCCGATTAAAGGACTGAAGATGGAACACAGAAACGTTTCCGGCTAATTGGTAAAGCATACAGAGTATTATTTCTTGGCTACCTCTTCCTTAACAATATATTGTTCAAAATAAAAATAACAAAAGTAAAGTAGATAATTAATTAAATCCTTTTTTATTTTTATGTACCTGGCCAACTCATATTGTGTATATATTTATTATATAAGAGTTGTTCAACAATGTATAAAATCCACTATGACACTTTCTTAATGAGCCAGCTCTGAGGATGGTTCAAACACGGAACCGAAACGTCAGCTGTGTTAATTAAATGAATAAAGAAATAACCTTAGCTGCATCTCTCATTTCTGCCTTCTTATTAAAATTTTATGTGTTTTTTCAGCATCGGAGGCTATTTAGACATGGAAATACATTTTGGTTGCAATCTGCTACGACACAACGCTATTTGTGCCTCCCCCTCCCCCCCCTTCAAGAGGGAATTTTTTTATTGCTGACACAACAACAAAATTATTATGAGAATTTAATTCAATTCCCACTTCTTTTTTTTTTTTTTTACACACTTTTTGTTTTTATTGAACAGATCTCTGATTTTGCTATTCTTTCTTTTCCTCTCTAAACGTTTTTGACTTTTGTGACCCTTTTGTCTTGCTTTTCTGCTTATTTTTCAATTGTCCCCTCACTCTTTCTCTCTGTCTTTTATATATTCGTGTAATGATCGTCGAGGGAAATATCTTCTTCACTCTATACTCTCACTGAGTTTATTGTCTCTCTCTCTCTCTCTTTTGATTCAAATAGAAAAAATAAATTAATTTTTTTTTTCTGTAATCCCCCTCTGACCCTCTGAGGCAAGAACTCTACCCTCTATTATTTTGAATATTTCTCTGTTTAAAAAGATATTATTCTTTACCTGGATCATCGTTTCAAACACATATGGGGGATACCAAATAAAATTCAGCCAGGTCCATTTCTAATTATACTAGCCGCGACGCCCGCCTTCGGCGGACCTTCGCCGTTCTTTAATTATGAGAAATTTCCCAAAAACCTAGCGCAATTTCACACCATGTTTTTCATTATTTATAATTTTTCGGTATTTTATTTGGAGAGTAGAGGGGGAAATGGATATTTATTGAGGCCAGATCCGGACAGACCTTTTTTTTTTAGTAAATTTTCCCCGCTTTTTTGTACGTTTTCGGTTCATCTTACAGTTAGTAAATTCCGGCCATTTCTCAGATCCGGACGTTAAACCTAAATTCGGACGACATGCAACCGTAGATCTGGACTCCCTATTTCGTTGAGATTGAAAAATCGTTAGTGGAGGCCCAAACTAAAGTGTTCATGTTATGAAGTTGCAATATAAAAACATTATCTTATTTTTAATTTTTTTTTCCATAAAGAGACCTGGGATGGGGCTCGTATTTGATCAAGACAGACAGACAGACAGACAGACGGACACTCATATTCTAAATAGAGAGATTTTTTAAGATAAGAGAGTGTTATTTTTTTATAAGCCAAATATGTATTTTTCCTGCCTGAAACGAGTTGACAAAAAAATTGCCGAACAAAGGATTCCCCGCAGGCGGGCCCGAGCTAGCTGGAGGAGGTCGAAGTCCCTTGGTAAATGAGAAGCCCGCCGAAGCGGATAGTATGATATTATTTCCATTCGTTTTTTTCTTTGAATAGATTGGTAGAGAGAAGTGGGGGGGGGCTTTGAATCTCCCCCCCCCTCCGCCACTATCCCTCAATATGAAAAGAAGTTTAACAGCAAGAAAATTCCACTTAATAACTTGAAAACTCTCAATTTGAACGAAATAAATAAATAAATTGAATACCTCAATAAATGAGAAGTGAAATGTATTTTAGAAAAAAAAAGAGGGAGGGAGGGAGGGTAGGGGAGGATGGTTTCAAAAACAAACTTTTCCGTTCAAGTTTACTTACTTACTTGGTTTTAATTAAATAAGTTACAATTTCAATTGTTTATGATTGGAAGCATTGTAATAATTTTAATTCAAACAAGTTTTCAAACAAAAAAACAAAAGCAAATCACCTCATTTGTTGATTGTTTGATAAGTTGTTAGAGTAGCGCGCATGTGCTGCTGTTGATATAAATTCATTAAGAATTTCAAGCAGCTATTCAATTAAAGGCAAAAAAAAAAAAAAAAATTGTACTTGCCACTTGAGACGAAGAAATCTTTTAACAGAAAATTAATTGAAATGTTTCGGTCAATACACACTCAAAAAAAAGTTTGTTTGTAGAGTCTATAAGAAGAAACTTTTTTTTTTAAATTTAATTTAAGGTGCGCGTCTCGAAAAGCCGTTAGAAGACAATTGACTACCGAGTTACTCTAGGCGGCAAGAGATGGCGTTAGTTTTTCCCATAGGGATACAAGGGATTTATTCCATTTCATTCTAGAGCTTTCAGCTAATTAATTAAGGGTAGAAAATTAATTATTTTTTAACACAATGATTACTAATTTAATTAACTATAAGATATAGAGCGAATTATTTAAAAATATCTTTTATTTAATGCGATTAATCTTAAAACAAAATTTTATTTTTTCGAAAATCAAAAAAAAGGGCTTTTATTATTTGTAGATATTTTAAATAGCTTTAATTTTAAAAAAATTTAAGGTTGATAGCTTCAAAATTGTGGCCGCTGGAAACTCCCAAATTTAGCATCCCGTCTTTTTTCGACATCGGAGGCTATTTAAACCCCGTATTGTCTCATGGGTTGCAATGCGAATCTCTAGAGCAGGGGTGGGCAAAAGCCGGCCCGCGGGCCGGATCCGGCCCTTTTGCTTACTTTATCCGGCCCGTTGAAAAATCCCTTTTATGCGATTTTGTTGAAATCAACAGTATAAATAATCAAATATATAAATAATAGAGTATTATAATTTCGAAGAGCCGTAACCATATCACTACTTTTATATACGCAACATACTAGGTCTGTTCGATTATAATCTTTCATTAACTGATTTATTTAATGACCATTAATTTAATATAATGGATCATATTTCTTTAAAAATTACATGACATATTTTACTGGGCAAAAATTGTTCGCATGTACACCCAAGTAAGACAATTTATTATTACTATTATCTATTATTAACTGTCAAATTTCTTTGTCCAAATGCTTTAAAATGATACTTAGAGTGTTTTTGCCTAAAAAAAACTTCTTGGGCAGGGAAAAACTCCACCCAAAGCATTCGGGTGTGGAAAGCGTACGCGGTATAGTCCTGCGGCCCGGGAGACATTTTGAAAATTTCATTTTGGCCCGCGCTTAAAAGTATTTGCCCACCCCTGCTCTAGAGGCAAGAACTCTAACCACTGTGCTGCGACCCAGCTGTAAAAAGTGTGGAGTGCTTACTCACAGATAAATTGCGTTTTTGCTTATTTTTCCTTGGCTTTATAAAGTCAAATGGCCACAACAGCCGAAATGACTAAAAGATATATAGGTATAGAAGAAGCTGTATCTTACAGCTTAAATAAAAGTTAGTAATTTGGACTGCCTATCTTTTGGGAAACGTTCAGCTATAGATCAGTGGTAGAGTTCTTGTCTTTTGTGCTAGTGGGTCAGAAGTCCGCATTCTATCTCATATAACAATTCAATTGATTGGTAGTTAATTGAATAAATAGTGAGGTAAATTATCTACTTAATATATTTCGCTAATGTCTGTCTCTCTGTCTGTCTGTCACACTCTATTTGAATAATTTCTAGTTGGAATTTCGAAATTTTTTATGCCTAGAGAGAACCTTCTAGGGCAGTGGTTTTCAGTGCGGCCCACTTTTTCCGTAAAAAAAACGCTGAGGCCCAGTATATGTATATAACCTATATATACTGTATATAATTTTTATCATTACTTAGACATCCGCGGCCCAGTTACAATCAGCTCGCGGCCCACAACTGGGCCGCGGCCCACGGGTTGGGTACCGCTGTTATAGGGATTACAGGAAAATTATTTTCGCCCCGAAATTCCTAAAATCTTTTGAGTTATTAATTCCTAAAGTTACGATTACTTCCATAGGAAATGTATAGAGAAATGTTTATGTATTCTTTGCATTTTCGGCAAATATTCTGTAAACAATCGTCAAGCAGGAACTGGATTGGAATAGTAATAATTTCATTTTTTTTTTTTTTGCCCGTTTGGCCAATAATTTCATTCCTAATTAAGAAAAAGGCGAGCCCTCAAGCTTGGTGTAGTTGGTAGCGCGCCCGCCTTGTATACCAAGGGTCGCGGGTTCGAATCCCAGACTAGTCCGATGATTTTATTTAAGCCATTTAGATACCAAATTGGATAAAAAAAAATGCCTGGACCCCAAATACATATACAGGGTGTCCGAAAAAGAACTCCCTAGTTTTAAGAAACTGTTATTTAAAGTAAAATATACATATTCCATTGACTAACACATTAAATGAAAGGCGACTTAATAAAGTTTTTTACCACTAGTACACCTCGATATGCGATCCATTTGTGAACCAATCTCCCTCCAGGTATTAGTTAACATATCAGGTGTGACCGATGCTACTGCTGCTAAGATTCTCTGACGAGGATGGTCAATGTCACGTATCTTCTCTGCATACACAGAGTTCTTGACATAACCCCACAGGAAAAAACCCAATGGTGTTAACCCTATATATTCAAATAGCGGTTTTCGTTATAAGTCTTATATTGCCTGAGTTGCCACAAAAGACTGTGTGAATAAGAAAAAAAGTGTGTGTTTAAAAAAAAAAGGCGAGGGATCCGCCGCAGGCGGGCCCGAGCCAGCTGATGAAGGTCCAGGGGCGGGGGGCGGGGCCTCCGACTAGGCGCAAAGAAATATTATTTTAAACATTTTAAATTTATCAGATAAACACACTCTTTTTTTAAGAGTTTACAAGAAGTGCTCACTCACTCCAGATTATTATTATTTTTATTTTAATATAGCCTATTTGTTTACGAATATTTTTATATCATCTATTTTAAAATAAAAGTTTTGGCCTCCTTTTTATTTTATTTTATTTTCATTCGATTCAATTCAAATTGTGCAACTTGCTTTTCAACTCACTCTTTCTTTCTCCTTTTTTTTTTTTTATCCGAGTATTAGAGAGAGAGAGAGAGAGAGAACTTTTTTTTCTCTTTCTTTCTCTCTACTTTTCATATTGAATGTATTTTCTCTTAACTTGTATTTCAATCTCCCCCTTCTTGTAATTAAATCTAATTGAAAAGATATAATTTTTATTGTTATAAAATATTGAATTTCAATGTTAAGAGCTTTTCTTTTATTTATTTAGATATTTGTGTAATTTATAATTCACTCAATGATTGAATCTTAAATTATTTTTACTTTCTCTTACCCATGTATATATGTAATATTAGGAGAGAAAGTATTGGATTCATGTCAAAAGTTCGATGTCGAGATGGATATACACGTTTTAAGTTCCCCCTTTGAATTCAAAAAAGTGGTTTTCGCGACATGGTCTGTCTGTCTGTGTGTCTGTGAACAAAATATCTCAAGAACGAAAAGAGCTAGCAAGTTGAAATTTTATACTTAAGTTAGGCACCACCATGGGACATGACACGAAGCTTTTGAACAAAATCGACCAAAGAGTACTAGGACTTTACTGATGCACTTTTTCAGTTTTTTTCGACTTTCTCCTAAATTTGCTCCAACGATTTTTTTTTTTTTTTTTAATTCAAAAATCAATTATTTTTTAGATTATCTATAATATGTATATTCTCATTTTTTCATTGAAATCTTCTGAAGTCCACTTTACTCTTGTAGGGTACTTCATAGAAAAGATAGGAGAAATGGTTGTCATGGTAACAAAATATAAATATTTTGCCATACTTATAAATTTTACATCTTGAATTCAATTGTACACTACTGTCGGAAACTAAATACATGTCACACAAAAAATCTGGTGTGACAAGCACAGAACACAACTTTCGATTACCGAAGGGAAGAGAAAGTTGTGTGCTGTGCGCCAGTCACACCAGATTTTTTAATGTTATTTACGGTACGGTAGTGACTCAGAAAGAAGAGATTTGGTTCTCGTGACTGAGATACCAGATTCGCTTCCCCAATCCAAGCGAGAAAAATTTATTTTAATTTAATTGTCTACCAATCATTTGGGTTCTTCCACATAATACGTAACGCGTTTGGGGGAGGGGGTCTGGACAAAAACGTTACTAATCGTGACATGGGGGGCCCGGGGTTTTCACTGCCAGAGACCCCACGGGTGGTGGGTCACCGATTTTTTTCAAACTCATAGGATTTGAAGATTAGTCTCGGACATCAATTTCCTAATGTAGTACGATGCACTACTCAAGAACACTCAAGATCAGCGGCGTAACCAGCCTTTGAGGGCGGGGGGCGAAGCTTAACTAGGGCGCCGATTTTCGCGGGGGCTCCGCCCCCTGGACCCCCTTGCTCGCCTTCTTGCATCCTGTAATTTCCTCAGTGAATTTGTTTATATTTACATGTTTTTTTAATGACACCTGTATGATTTTGTTTTGATTTTTCTTTGCTTTTACGAAAAATGTCGTTTTTTCTGTGTTTATTTCAAAAACTATTCAGTTTTCGGAAAAATATCAAAGAATAAAAACTTTTTAAAATTGAGT
>JAKCPI010017723.1:0-11023 GCA_023213315.1 Euborellia annulipes | reverse complement strand
ATTTAAAGATGTTGGTTTATAAAAAAAAATCTGGTGCGACTGGCGCACAGCACACAACTTTCTCTTACCTTCGGTAATCGAAAGTTGTGTTCTGTGCTTGCCTCACCAGATTTTTCGACATATGTTTAGTTTAGTACGGTACATTTGAATTTCAAGATGTAAAATTTATAAGTATAAGAAAATATTTATATTTTGTTACCATGGCAACCATTTGTCCTATCTTTCCTATGAAGTACAAGAGTAAAATGGTCTTCAGAAGATTTCAATGGCAAAATAAGAATATACATTTTAAAGAGCATCTAAAAAAATAATTGATTTTTGAATTTAAAAAAAAAATCGAAGCGAATTTTGAAAAATCTAAAAAAACTGAAAAAAAGCATCAGTAAAGTACTAGTACTCTTTGGCCGATTTTGTTCAAAAGCTTCGTGTTATGTCCCATGGGGTGCCTAACTTATATATAAAATAAACCTCACAGCTCTTTTGGTTCTTGGGATATTTTGTTCACAGACAAACAGATGAGAAAAATTACTTTTTTGGATTCAGGGGACCTCAAAACGTGTATATCCTTCAAAATTTCGACATCGAATTTTAGACATGAATCCAATACTTTCTCTCAGGTAAGACACCCTCCTGGGGCGTGAAAATAAGCTTTTGATCAAAATCGACCAAAGAGTACTAGGCCTAGTACTTATGCACTTTTTCAGTTTTTTTCGATTTTCTCAAAATTCGCTCAAACGATATAGATTAAAATTCAAAAATCAATTATTTTTTTAGATGCTCTTTAAAATGTATATTCTCGTTTTTCCATTGAAATCTTCTGAAGACCACTTTACTCTTGTACTTCATAGGAAGGATAGGAGAAATGGTTGCCATGGTAACAAAATATAAATATTTTCCCATACTAATAAATTTTACATCTATCATGTACTGTCGGGAACTATATATATGTCGACACAAAAAATCTGGTGTGACAATCACAGAACACAACTTTCTATTACCGAAGGGAAAGTTGTGTACTGAACAACCAGTCACACCAGATTTTTCAATATAATTCACGTGGTTAAAAAAAATGATAGATTTCCCGTATTTTCCGGTAAGTAACCTCCTCTCTCTAAGGGTTAAGACAAGACATACAGACAGCTTAAGAGAAAAGAAAAGGCATTTGTTGGTGTTGGACACGTTTTGCATTAGCGCCCAATCCCTTTGCCACCCTTCCTTCTTTCTTTTTATTCCTTCCTCTTGCAGCTTTGCAGATTTTTCTTTAATTTTTTTTTTTTTTTTTTAATACCCCCTCTAACGAAAGGCTTTTGTTTAATAGAGAGGGAAAAAGAAAAGTTGATTATATATATATACACGCTATAAGAAAGCGAAGAGGTGAAGTCTATCATTATGAAAAGAGAAAAAAAAAAGTTTCAATGAATAATAATAAAGGTTTTTTTTTTTTCCTCTTTTAAGAAATGATTATAATATGAATAACCTGGGGAGTGTGGTGGGGGAATTGTAATGAAGACTCTCCTCACTCACCGCCTATTAAAACACTCTTATAATTCTAATGACTAGGATTCGTTAATTAAGGATAGAACGTTTTTATAATAATAGGCAACTTAACAAAAAAAAAAAAAAACTTTTTGTATAAAGATTAAAAAATTTAAATAAGTTAATTTTTAAATTATCATTTAAAAAATGATGATAATAATAATAATACAAACTTAAAAAAAAAAAAATTTCTGTTATATATAGAGAGAAAAGTTTAAGTTGTTATTTTCTACAAACTTATCGGTGCGAGTTTTATAACCACATATAAACACCAGAGGCGTATATAGAATTTTTTTCAGGAGGGGGGGGGCTGAACTCAAAAATTTTTCTGCGGAATTTTTTTTTTTAAAGAAACTAAATTTTTTTTCCTCTTCCTCAACCTGCGAAAAATTTTGTTTTTGCGGAACCAAAGTTTCCAGCCTGCTGAAATTTTTGCCACCCCGCGGCACATTTCCCCTTTTGCAGAACCTAAATTTTTTCCCGGCCGTGAAAATCATTTTAGAGGGGCAGACACGAAATTGTTGACGATGCCTGTATTACGCTCCTGATAAACATAACCTAAGTTATATCTGTATATAAGTGATTTTGATTTTTTTTTTTATCGATATTTTGGTGATTCGTTAATAATTTTTTTTTTTTTTTTTTTTTTTTTTATTAAAAAAATAAATAAATAAATAAAATAAAAAGGAGCAGCCATGGCTTTGGTTTACCATTAAACGTAATAGACCATTTCTTTAAGCTTGCATTGAGTTAAGAGGAAAAAAAATGATTAATACTTCTTTTCTTTATTTTGAAACCTGAAGTATTCGTTCTATGTTTGAACCATCCTCAAAATCCTTGAGTGTGCCAACGTAGATTTTATTGATTTTACTTTCTCTTACCTATGTATATATGTAATATATATATATAGAGAGAAAGTATTGGATTCATGTCAAAAATTCGATGTCGAGATTTTGATGGATCTTCACGTTTTGAGGTCCCCTGAATCCAAAAAAGTGGTTTTCGCGACATGGTCTGTCTGTGTGTGGGTGGGTGGGTGGTGTGTGTGGGTGTGTGTGTCTGTGTTCACTTTTAAGCATGAAGGAATTGAGCTATGAGGCTGAAATTTTATATTTAAGTTAAACACCCCCGGGACCGGAAAAATAAGCTTTAATCAAAATCGGCCAAAGAGTACTAGTACTTTACTGATGTACTTTTTCAGGTTTTTTCGATTTTCTCAAAATTCGCTCTAACGATTTTGATTAAAATTCAAAAATCAATTATTTTTTAGATGCTCTTTCAAATGTATATTCTCGTTTCGCCCTCAAAATTGTTTGAAGCACACTTTACTCTTGTGTTTCATAGGAAAGATAGGAGAAATGGTTGCCTTGGTTACAAAATATAAATATTTTCCCATACTTATAAATTTTACATCTGAATTCAAATGTTCCGTACTGTCGGGAACTAAATATATGTCGACACAAAAAATCTGGTGTGACAAGCACAGTACACAACTTTCGATTACCGAAGGTAAGAGAAAGTTGTGTGCTGTGTGCCAGTCACACCAGATTTTTTAGACCTTGCATAATAAATAAGAGTCTAAAAATCTATAAAATCCACTATGACAGCCTCATAAAAATTTTTTTCCCAGCTCTAAGGATAGTTCAAACCGAAACGTTAGATGTGAAAATAAAATAAATAAATAAACATAAGCTGGAATTTTTCGTTTGATGCTATACAATAGCGTTTGCCAACAATTTGTCCATTTCCCAAACTTTATGCTATCACGCCTCCATTAAAAATATTTAATCGTATAACACCTCCCTCCCCAGGGCCGGATTTAAGAGTATGCCGCCTAAAGGCTAAAGCCCTTTTGCCGCTCCCTGAAACGAAATTTTTTTCGCCCTGCGGAAATTTTTTTTTTCACAGTAGATCAAAAGTGACCAGAAGAAAAATGTGTCCCTGGTGCGGGCATGTGTATCCCTGTATGACCTGATTATCCCTCGATCATTTTTAATCATTTTTACTTGGGCAGAAAAGAAAACATTTTCTCGCCCAGTTCTAGGTGATTATTAGAAAGAAAGAGTGTGATTTTTTTTATTTCCACTATCCCATATGTCCAATAGAATGAAATAATTATTAGTTGAGAAGATAATATATTATAAAATAAAAAGAAAGGGGGATATTTTGTATAGGGTTACAGACACCCCATTTGGTCTCAGGTGGAGTTGCAATGGAGGCCGCAACTACGTAATTAAAATGATTTGAAGCCATTGCATGTTCGGTGGTCAGCTGTGACCACAGAATTCCCCCCCCCCCTCTATACTATCACCAACAACGATGTAAAATTCTACAGATGCATCTGATAGCGGTCAAATTTATTTTATTTTATTCTTTTATATTCAATTAATAATAATTCAATTAAAAAAATCTGGGGTCACTAACCGCACAGCACACAACTTTCTCTTACCTTCGGTAATTGAAAGCTGTGTTCTGTGCTTCTCACAACAGATTTTTTGTGTGAATATATATTTAATTCCCGCCGATTTATTAGAATTCAAGATGTAAAATTTAAAAGTATGGGTTACCATGGCAACCATTTCTCCTATCTCTCCTATGAAGTACAGGGGTAAAGTGATCTTCAGAAGACTTTAATGGCAAAATGAGAATTTACATTATAAAAAGTATCTAAAATATAATTGATTTTTGAATTTTAATAAAAATCATTGAAGCCAATTTTGAGAAAATCGAAAAAACTGAAAAAGTACATCAGTAAAGTACTAGTACTCTTTGGTCGATTGTGTTCAAAAGCTTCATATCATTTCCCAGGAGGGTACCTAATTTAAAAATAAAATTTCAACCTCCTAGGTCTTTTAATTCTTGAGATATTTTGTTCACAGTCATACTAACAGACCAATTTGCGGGACCCAGGACTAAGGGGATTTCAAAACGTGTATACCCATCAAAATCTCTACATCAAATTTTTGACATAAATCCAATATTTTACATATATAGGTAAGAGAAAGTAAAATAAAGGGTCGTACTAAGCCAAGCGCACAACTTTGCCCACCCACTATTCAAAGAAATAGAGCAACGCGTTTGTTTATTTGTTTTGTTTTGATTATGCTTTGTTTCTATGCTAAATTTTTAAATTGAAATAATTTTTTTTTTTAACAAGTTCCGTCTGCCCAGTGCTCCAGCTCTCTGTTTCTAGCAACTCCAGAACATCTTAAATTCTGCTGTCCTCTACTTAAATCACAGAGAAGTCCTTTCATAGCAGCAGTTCGGCCTAACTTAAGAGACCCACCTTCATACAAACAATTCCTGAAACTAGCCAACGAAACAACAATTCAAGCTGTCTACAAATTTTCCATAGCATCAAAGCTCAAATTATAAGCCTTTGGACAATAGCCATAATAATATTATTGTAAAATGTTTTTTAATATCCATGTTTTCCTTAGCAATGTTTTTTATTATGTAATTTTATACAGGGTGTCCGGTAAAGAATGGATAACCTTGAAATGTCTTATAGTATAACTTATGGCCGTTCAGAAAAAAAATTGAAACAAAATATATCATAAGTAGTACCTAAGATATGATTTTTTTAAAAGAAAGGTCTAATTTTTTTACCTTGTTTTACTTTTATGAACACTACGATCAGAAATGAATGGATTCCATCGGTTTGTTGTTATTTTATTATTATACACGAACTATGCTAATAGATAAACAGTGAATAGTATGACTAGCTATTGCATTTTTTTATTAAAAAAATTAGCAAATTAAAATAATTAAAATCAGTGTTAAAACGACCACCTGGCTATTTTATTGGAATTTGCTAATTTTTTAATAAAAAAGTGCAATAGCTAGTCATACTATTCACTGTTTATCTATTAGCATAGTTCGTGTATAATAATAAAATAACAACAAACCGATGGAATCCATTCATTTCTGATCGTAGTGTTCATAAAAGTAAAACAAGGTAAAAAAAAATTAGACCTTTCTTTTAAAAAATCATATCTTAGGTACTACTTATGATATATTTTGTTTCAATTTTTTTTCTGAACGGCCATAAGTTATACTATAAGACATTTCAAGGTGATCCATTCTTTACCGGACACCCTGTATACTGGTTTTGTTTTCTATGTTATAGTTTTAGATATTCTTTTTAAGCAATTTGTTAATTCGGTTGTATATTATTGTATTATGTTTTTTTTTCTTTTAAAAACATTCACACTTTTTCTCATTCACACTCACACTCACACACCCATTCATACAGTCTTTTCGGCAACTCAGGCCATATAAGACTTTTTACGATATCCGTTATTAATAAATATACATATATGGGGTCCAGGCATTCTTATTTAAGCCATTTGGTATCCAATTGGCTTAAATAAAATCATCGGACTGCCTGGGGTCCGAACCCGCGACGTTTGGTATATGAGGTTAGCACGCTAACCTCTACGCCATGCCCCGAGGGCTTGTATTATGTTATTTGTACCCTGTTTTGTATTGTTTATTTTCTATGATGTTTTATATTAATGTAACATGTATATAATATATTATATATATATATATGTATTTGGGCAGGGGCGTATTTAAGGGGGGAGGCGAGGGCCCCCCCCCCGAAATCTCCCAAACACATATACATATATAGGGATATACAGACATCAGCACAACAAATTTTTCCGCAGGATGGACAACTTTGGTTCCGCAATAGAAAAAATGTTCCTCAAAAAATTTCGTATGAAAAAAAGTATAGTTTCTTAAAAAAAAAATTTTCCTCAGAAAAATTTTTGAGTTCGGGCCCCCCCCCCCCCCCGAAAAAAATTTCTATATACGCCCCTGTATTTGGGCTAAACCCTATGGCCTCTGGCTAAGGGGAAATAAATAGTGAAAAAAAAAAAATTTTTACAAATGTATAATAAATTCACGTACTAATATTGTATATCACTTTACCTGGGAAGAAGTCTAGTTTCTGAATATATAAAAAAATTATAGGTTATGTAAGAAATAAATTTTGAACCTCCCCCTCCCCCAAGAGCCCCCTAATGGTCCGATGTTTACCAAAAGCTTTTCAGTTCTTGGCCTCTACCCCTAGTTTATGGGTGCAAAATTTCAAAACAATTAGATGAATAGTTTTACTTTTCTCGTACCTCTATATATATGTTAATATATAGAGAGAGAAAGTATTGGATTCATGTCAAAAATTCGATGTCGAGATTTTGATGGATCTTCACGTTTTGAGGTCCCCTGAATCCAAAAAAGTGGTTTTCGCGACATGGTCTGTCTGTCTGTGTGTCTGTGTGTGTGTCTGTCTGTGTGTGTGTCTGTGAACAAAATATCTCAAGAACGAAAAGAGCTAGGAAGTTGAAATTTTATATTTAAGTTAGGCACTCCCATGGGACGTGACACGAAGCTTTTGAACGAAATCGGCCAAAGAGTACTCGTACTTTACTGATGTACTTTTTCAGTTTTTTTCGATTTTCTCTAAATTTGCTCCAACGATTTTTTTTAAAATTCAAAAATCAATTATTTTTTAGATTCTCTATAAAATGTATATTCTCATTTTGTGATTGAAATCTTCTGAAGACCACTTTACTCTTGTACTCCATAGAAAAGATAGGAGAAATGGTTGCCATGGTATCAAAATATAAATATTTTCCCATACTTAAAAATTTTACATCTTGAATTCAATTGTACCCTACTGTCGGAAACTAAATACATGTCGACACAAAAAATCTGGTGTGACAAGCACAGTACACAACTTTCGATTACCGAAGGTAAGAGAAAGTTGTGTGCTGTGCGCCAGTCACACCAGATTTTTTGAGTTTTCGTTGACGAAATAAATTGCCACAGACATACACACAGACATCAAAAACTATTTAAATGGATTTTGGGTACCTCAAAATGCATTTTGGCAGCTTGGGAAAAATTTCGATTTTTTTTTAAATAAATAAATTCCTGCACGATTGTTTCACACCTTGCTAAGTGTGACAAGTTATGACTTCTCTCTCTCGCTCTCTCTGTATCTCAACACCCTCCCCTCCCACGAAAACGTCATCTCATCGTTCTCGACCAGGGTCATTTGTTTAATTAATCGCAACACGGATTGGATAGCATTCCACTTGAGGTTTCTATGACAACGTTCAGAATAGAGTGAGAGGGAGAGAGAGAGAGGTTCAATTAATTTTAACTGGACCATAGAGAGTGAGAGAGAGAGAAACATCTCTCCCTCTCTCTCTCTCTTTCTCCTCTTGATGCTTTAGATTCAAATATTTAGTGATATTAAAGAGCATCAGATATTATTGGGTGGAATAATCAAGAGAAATTTTCAATTTTTCTTTGATATTTGACAAAAAATATCGCGATCTAAAATAGATTTATTATTATTTGAAATTTCTACTGGGATATTTACCCGAGTGCTTTCGTATATCTGATCGACCAAAGAGTACTAGTACTTTAGTGATGCACTTTTTCAGTTTTTTTTTTTTCGATTTTCTCAAAATTCGCTCCAACGATTTTGATTAAAATTCAAAAATCAATTATTTTTTAAATGCTCTTCTAAAATGTATATTCTCATTTTGCCATTGAAATTTCTGAAGACCACTTTACTCTTGTACTTAATAGGAAAGATAGGAGAAATGGTTGCCATGGTAACAAAATATAAATATTTTCCCATACTAATCAATTTTACATCTTGAAATTCGAATGTACCGTACTGTCGGAAACTAAATATATGTCGACACAAAAAATCTGGTGTGACAAGCACAGAACACAACTTTCGATTACCGAAAGTTGTGTGCTGTGCGACCAATCACACCAGATTTCTTGAAGAAAATGAACATCTACTCTCTCACCCTTTATGTTTATTTAATAATTACATCTTTCTACGATTATCTCCCCCGCCCCCTACCCCTTATAATAATTAATTATAAACACAGAGCAGGCAGATGATTAATTTCAACTAATCAGTTGATTAAAAAAGTTTTTTTCTCTCTCTCTCTCTCTCAAACTCCAGGATTCAATTTATAAAGATAAGATTAAAAACTAAAGTCCATTAATTCTTGTGCCCTTAAGTCTTCCGGCCGATTACTTTTCAAGACAAGATGTTAAAATTTTAACACTCGAAAGGAAGAGAAGAAGAAGAAGTGAATCGATATTCAAGAAGATAGCTCTTTTAAAAACAACAGACAACTAAACTAAACTGAAATCCTTTTATTTCTGTTTTTTTTTTTTTTTTTTCTTCTTTTTAAGACAAGCAATTTAGAAAAAAAGAGAGGATCAACAAAAGAAAAAGAAGTAATGAAGTCATCGGGAGGGTGAATTATGGAATTATTCTTTAACCAATAGGTGAAGGAAATTTTAATGACATTAAGGGCCGACATCTAGTCAACTAGCAAACTTCTCTGACAGATAGTAATCATCGATATAGTAAACAAGAACACGCTTAACCATCGAGTTAAAAAAAATGAGTTTTTTCACATATAATTAGCTATATGAGGTATAAGGGAAGTTTTGTGAAGTCAGCAAACTTAATAAAGGCATCATTTATAAAAATTATTAAAAATTAAATATTAATTTTTGAATATAAATTTTCTAAAAAATAAATTAACACGGATTGCGTTTCTAAATTCACCCGTTAGTTAACCGAACTTTGGGTGTTTGCTAGTTTGGGGTATTAGGTTAACTAGATGTGAAAAGACTCAAAAGCCATAGTTAATTAGTTTATCCGAGGGATCGTTAGTTAATTAGACGTGAAGCAACCGGCCCTAAGAATTTTAATCTAACAACGACATTTTGGCATCGAATTTTCTCCCTATAACCTACTACAATCTGTAAAGTATAATATTTTTAAAATTACAAGAGATTTTGGTGATGGAATCCCTCACCAATCGACTGGACATGAAATAAAAGAGGTATCAAAGAGTACAAATTGGTTGTCATGTCCACCATTGTTATCTGTCTGGTATGTTATTCATATTGGTCCTATTGCAACTAAACAACAAACAAAAAAAAAAAAAAAAAAAAAAAAAAAAAAGCAAACTGCTAAACAAAGAAACAAGGGGAGAGATTCAAAAAGCTAGAATTTTTTATTATTAATAATAATAAGCCAATTTGGATTTAAAATATTCTGCGTCGGCCCGCCCTTATTCGCTAGATAAGTCCCAAGCACCTTCATAGGCCATATAAATATTTCATTGTCTCTAGCTCTGAGATAATTTGCTCAAGCGTTTTTAGATGAAGGCACTTAGTGGGAACAGCGTTAAGATTTACAAAAAAAAGAATTTGAGAAGCTCAAAAAAAAAATTTCTAACATTTGTATTTTCTCCAGAAATTTTATTTTAGTACTGACAGATGGATAGATTTAGATTTAGAAAATATTCTGGGGTTAAAAACAAACTGGGATAGTAATATCGGTGACTCACGTTTCATTTAGGAAGGAAGATCTGCATTTGAGAGCATACCTGAAACAAAAGAGAAAATAAGATTAATTATTTAGAAATTGTACTAATAAAAAAGAAGCATAGTGAGATATAAAATAATGTTCAAACATACACACAGACCAATTTGCGGGACTCATTTTTTTGGACTCAGGGCAAGGGCCGGACACAAGGAGGGGGGGGTAAAAGGGGGTAATTACCCCCTGAGTTTGAAAAAAATATTTTTTTACGAAAAAAATGTATTTTTAATGTAAAATTTTAAAAATTAATACTTAAAAATTTGATTTATATTTATATTCTGGCAAACAAGTACAGAATGCGCCTTTAAATTACCGAAATTAAGAAAAATGTGTGCTGTGCGACCAGTCACTCCAGATTACCCCCGAGAAATACTTCTGGATCTGCCACTGACTCAGGGGAACTTCAAAACCTATCTATCCATCAAATTCTCGAAAAAAATTATATTTATTACCAATATTCTTCTATGTTTTTATTAAAGCTTTTGTGGTTCGAAATATTATTATTAGGGGAATTTTTAATTATAGACCCATATTTATGTATTAAATATTTATTAAAAATGTAAATACTGTACAGCGTTACGACTGCTTATTATGCAGCCGTTATCAAGTACTGTGCACTTACTCCGATTCACGTGAATTAACTGCCATGTCCGTTACGTGCCTTTTTATATGCAGCGACGTCAGCGCCATCTGTAGGCATTCCTGTGAAGTTAGGTTCAAATTTTCCCGCTATTTTCACTCATTCCCATGAAAGTCAGTCACAATTATCAACAGCAAGTGTTTACATAAAATTAGCATGATCATCTTAATTTGATTTTAACACTAGATGTTGATAATAATGATTATTTTCATGGGAATGAGTGAAAATAGCGGGAAAATTTGAACCTAACTTCACAGGAATGCCGACAGATGGCGCTGACGTCGCTGTATATAAAAAGGCATGTAACGGACATGGCGGTTAGTTCACTTGAATCGGAGCAAATGCACAGTACTAGATAACGGCTGCATAATAAGCAGTTGAAACGTTGTACAGTATTTACATTTTTA
>JAKCPI010017721.1:0-12207 GCA_023213315.1 Euborellia annulipes | reverse complement strand
ACTTTCTCTTACCCTATGTATATATGTAATATATATATAGAGAGAAAGTATTGGTTTCATGTCAAAAATTCGATGTCGAGATTTTGATGGATCTTTACGTTTTGAGGTCCCCTGAATCCAAAAAGTGATCCTCGCGACATGGTCTGTCTGTCTGTGTGTCTGTGTGTCTGTCTGTGTGTGTGTGTGTGTTCAATTTTAAGCATGAAGGAATTGAGCTAGGAAGTTGAAATTTTATATTTAAGTTAGGCAGCCCCCGGGACCGGAAAAATAAGCTTTTAATCAAAATCGGCCAAAGGGTACTAGTACTTTACTGATGTACTTTTTTCAGTTTTTTCAATTTTCTCAAAATTCGCTCTAACGATTTTGATTAAAATTCAAAAATCAATTATTTTTTAGATGCTCTTTCAAATGTATATTCTCGTTTTGCCCTCAAAATTGTTTGAAGCACACTTTACTCTTGTGCTTCATAGAAAAGATAGGAGAAATGGTTGCCATGGTAACAAAATATAAATATTTTCCCATACTTATAAATTTTACATCTTGAATTTTAATATATCGGCGGAAACTAAATATATGTCGACACGAAAAATCTGGTGTGACAAGCACAGAACACAACTTTCGATTACCGAAGGTAAGGAGAAAGTTGTGTGCTGTGCGACAGTCACACCAGATTTTTTAATTAAAATAGCTACCATCTTCAAATCCTTAAAACTTTTACTTGTTTGTTGTTGCCAATATTAAAAAAATTTGCTATTACCAGCCTTCGAGACGATCGATGCAATGGAATTTAGGGAATCTCTTTCACTCTATTTTTTTGGATATATTTTAAAATTCGATTAAATTATCGGGAAATATATTTCTCTCCAAAGTATGTATAAATTTTTGTACATTATTTTTACCGGAAGAAATTTTTTTACATCACTATTTATTTATTTTTTTTAATTTATTTAAATTTGATATTAAAACATCCTGTCGTTTTTATTGTTTGTTTACACATCTTCCATCCTCATTTTAGAGGATATTATGTCCATTTAATGAGTTTTCATTTATAATATAAATAAAATTTAGCAAAAAATTATGTAGGGTGTCTTAGCTTGAGCGAGGTCATCATTTTTGACAGTTTTATTGATCAAGGACAGTTAAAGATGTGCGTGTGCTATCAGGTGGAGGAATCAAGATGGTAATAATTCAAAGACAACAACTTTTGTACAAGGAGAGAGAAATGGGTCAAATTCTATTAATCCTCCCCCCCCCCCCCACACCATCTTATCGATTTCATTTCCTTCGTCATCTCACTCTTTCTATGTATAAGAATTATTTATTTGATGATTACAAAATGAATTTTTTATGATTATTAACCTAATCAATTTTATTGGAAATTTCACTGGTATACAAGAAGAATAGAAGACATTTATTTAGTTTATATGTGCAAAAGAAGATATGTTTAAGTAGGAGCTATAAAATTTTGAAATAATGGACTTATCAACAATAAATTTTTGTAGAATTTTTTTTAGTAAACATACACACACTATCCTCTTCAGCCGCGATTATTTGTAACTAGCCGCGCCGCCCGCCTTCGGCGAGCTTCGCGTCTAGCCAGGGGAGCTACGCCCCCTGGACCCCCAGCCGCTGGCTCGGGCCCGCCTGCGGCGGACCCTCGCCCTTTCTTAAATATGGGAAACGGGCTGGCGTCTAGACGGGGGCTACGCCCCCTGGACCCCACCAGCTGGCTCGGGCCCGCCTGCGGCGGACCCTCGCCTTAAATATGAGAAACGGGCTGGCGTCTAGACAGGGGGGCTACGCCCCCCTGGACCCCAGCCGCTGGCTCGGGCCCGCCTGCGGCGGACCCTCGCCTTTTCTTCTTAATTATGAAAATAAAATTATTATTACTAACAATTATTACTAACAACTAAGTATTCCAGTCCAGTGCCTGCTTGAGGATTTGTTTACCTTCATAGAATACACAACTGCAAAGAATACTTAAATATTTCTCTATACATTTCCTATGGGAGAAATCGTAACTTTAAGAATTAATAACTCAAAAAGTTATAGGAATTTTGGGACCCGAGTATTTTTTCGGGACTCTCTATAACGTCCTCTATAAGACTGCAAAATTTCGTTTCAAAATTCCAATGGGAAGTTGGTCAAACAGAGCGTGACAGACGGACAGACGGACAGACGGACAGACGGACAGACAGACAGACGGACAGACGGACAGACGGACACTCCAGTTATTATTATATATAGATTCTGTTTTGCAATATAAATTCTCAAAATAGCTTCTATTCTGCTCCTTATACTTTTCCAGCTAGAGCCCTTAAGGCCACAAATTTAGAAAATAAATATAGGCCTATATGTGAATATACTTATGATTATAATTCTAATTATATTGCCAAACTAATAGTTTCTTCATTTTACCAAAAAATTTGTAATCAAATCGCCATGCGCATGTGTTGATGGCTTCATATAATTTTTTAAATTTAAATTCCTATATAAATAAAAATACATTTTTCTATCGATTAGTTTCTCAAATTTTATCAAACTCAAATTATCACGCGCATAAATTTTTTTTCGAAAATTAAAATTTTATTATCTAAGATTTGAAATATAAATCGTTGAATGTTTTCTAAATATCGTCTTAAAGACTGTAAATGAGCCAGTCAATATTTCGTTTAAGATAAGAAATAATTTACGAGGCTTCCCAGCTTTCGCAGCTGACTGGCTATCTATATTCTGGATCGCTGGTCTAACCATTTTCATTTTATTTGTACTGTTTTGTTACATACTGTAGTAAAATAGGTAGACATAAATAATAATATTTCATGTGTAAGTTAAAGAATTTCCTGAGGATCATGTCGTGAGCGTATAATAGACCGTATTTATCTTTGGTCACCCCTGGCATAAAGTAAATGATTGCTCTGGATTCAGAAGAATGTAGAATTGTAATATTGTCTAGATTTGGTGCTGTCAGAATTTAGTTGTCAAATAGGTCTATATTGTGAGTGGAGTTGGCGTATTGTACCTGCTGCTGTTGCTGCTGCCTAATTATCAGGCGCAGAATTATAAATCTCATTTTTTCGTGTTTCTATATCAAATTTTATTCACAATCAAGGGCGGTCCTAGAGGGGGGGCCAAGGGGGTCGTGACCCCCCAAAATCTTTCTTTTTTTTTTTAACACACACTTTTTTTCCCACTCACTCTCCCATTCACACAATCTTTTCGGCAACTTAGGCCATTTAAGACTTAAACGATACTCATATTTGATTAATATATATGTATTGGGGTCCAGGCCCATTTATTTATACTATAAAAAAAAAACAGTGACCCCCCCCCAAAATGTAAGGCTAGGCAGCCCTTTTTCACAATTGAATTCTTCTGAAACCAAATCGAATTATTGGTTTTATCGATTCTTAACTCTTTAATGGATTAAAATAAAAAGAAAATAAGCTTATATCATGACCTCAATATTTACAATTTGTTAGAATCAAAACAAAATATTAATGCAAAAGTAAGAAGAGCAGCCAAAAAAAAATGAAGCCCCCGATTTTCAAAAATTAGGGGGAAATCTTGGTTCTGCCAGCATCAGTCTTTCAAATTGGGTATGCCCCGGAGTTGTCATATGGGATGGAAGTGAAAATTACTGAATAAGTTAAGCGGCGAATAAATTTTTATCGAAACTTCTTGGTAATTGTTGAAAATCGGAGGCTTAATTTCCTTTTGCATAAATCAACAGCCACCACGGACTTCATTGGTTTATCAAAATATTAGTCTTAATAGGCACTTCAATTTTTCGAATAATGTGATATCAGGCCTACATCTATCTCTAAGTGTCCACAATAAAGCATTTCATTCAATTAAATTTTTAAAATCTTATTTTTATACCTCGTAAAATATTGAAACGAATTTAATTGTCAATCCAATTTAAATAATTTGACATTTTGCGTCAAATGAAATAATCAAATATTATTTGTCACTTTATCATTCGATTGTTATAATTGGAATCAGCAGCTTTTTAGAGAGAAAAGTTAATTAAAAAGCTAATATTCTGTTTTCTTTTTCACACACACGCAAAAAACATACTAAATTATCATGCATTATATATATATTTTTTAATCAACTCGTTAATTAAAATTTCGATATTCAATTGTTTATTAAAATACTGTAATTATATTTAATCTTTTGTGTAATGAATATATCAAAATAAAGGTGATGTAATTACTTATAGTGGGCTCAACAGTGTTGATTCAACAAATTTAAATATAGGTCAAATGATATAAATTTAGACAACTTGATCGCAAGCGTCAGGTTAAGAATAACAAATTTTTTTTTTATATTTAGATCTATCGATCTAAATTGTATATTAATATTTTTGAATAGAAAAATCTGGTGTGACTGGTCACACAGCACACAACTTTCTCTTACCTTTGGTAAGATTTTTTTGTTTCGACATTTGTTTAGTTTCCACCAATATATTAAAATTCAAGATGTAAAATTTATAAACATGGGAAATTTAAAATTTAAATTTTGTTACCATGGCAACCATTTCTCCTATCTTTCCTATGAAGTATAAGAGTAAAGTGTGCTTCAGAAGATTTCAAGGGCAAAATGAGAATATACATTTTAAAGAGCATCTAAAAAATAATTGATTTTTGAATTAAAAAAAAAAAAAATCGTTGGAGCGAATTTCGAGAAACTCGAAAAAAAAGTGAAAAAGTACATTAGTAAAGTACTAGCACTTTTTGGCCGATTTTGATTAAAAGTTTAATTTCAACCCCTAGTTGGGTGTCTAACTTAAATATAAAATTTCAACCTCCTAGCTCAATCCCTTCATGCTTTGAGGAATTTTTGACATAAATCCAATACTTTCTCTATATATTAACATAAAGAGGTGAGAGAAAGTAAAAATCCACATATCTTTAATGACTTCGTTACCTTATAGAAAAATAAATTTGAAAAAGGCAACAATTACTTTGATTAAAAAAAAAAAAAATCTTTTTCATCGTTAAGTTAGAAATTTTTTGTACCATTCTATTCTAAAATTTAAATTTATTTAATTTCTTGGACTATATGAGCTCAATCTCCTTTTATTTAAAATGAAATCGACCATAAACGACTCACCGACAGACCATCCAATTTAGAATTATTAAACCCCGTGTGCGTCCTGCTAGAAAATATTCAAAGTATCTCGCTATCTAAAAACGCATACCTTTGATCTCAAATTAAGGAATATGCATATAAATTTCTTCTAAGTCCTTAGAACTAATAAAATACTGGTTCAAAAGACTTATTTTAATTGCTTTTATACTCTATTTCAACTTTATTTGCTCTCGTTCTTTAAAGAGTCCTTTAACTGATCGAGTCCTGTTTAAATTAATGTCTCGTTCACCTAAAATCGTTCTTATTAACTGAACGAGTCTTGTTCAACATGAAAGCAGGTTCCGAGTCAATGATCCTTTTCTTTTATTAAATTGTTACTGGCAACCGTAGACACTACTTGAAATATAGTATAGGGAATGTAAATTATACACTAGGTTATGTGTTTCAATTAGTTTTATTAACTATATAAGTTTTGTATGTATAACTTTTGAACTAGTGTTTAATTACGTATAAAGTTAATAAAACAAATTGAAACACATAACCTAGTGTATAATTTAAATTCCCCAAACTACCTTTCTATTATCATAAAATTACATGAAGTTTTAACTCTAAAATTTGTTAATCTTAGTATGAGCAACATTAAATTTGGACGATGTTATGCACGAAGGAACCAAGGGCAATTAACCTAAATCTGAGATCGGAGGCATTTCATTTGCACAATTGTAAACAAAACCAATGACAATGAATTTTTTTTTTTTTAATAAATAAGTAGATCTTCTTTTAGCCTACAAGATGGCGGTCTTATATCAATTTCGATCATAATGGCGCTTGGTTCATTCATGCCCATCGTCCATATATAGACCTATATATTATTATTTAAATAATAACCTATTATTAAAACCTTTGGTTTTCACTTTTATCCAAAGCCTTGTTTCCAATTCATTTTTATTTCTTTATTGAACGATTTTTACTTTCTCTTACCTATGTATATATGTAATATATATATATATAGAGAGAAAGTATTGGATTCATGTCAAAAAATTCGATGTCGAGATTTTGATGGATCTTCACGTTTTGAGGTCCCCTGAATCCAAAAAAGTGGTTTTCGCGACATGGTCTGTCTGTGTGTGGGTGGGTGGGTGGGTGTGTGTCAAATTTTAAGCATGAAGGAATTGAGCTATGAGGCTGAAATTTTATATTTAAGTTAAACACCCCCGGGACCGGAAAAATAAGCTTTTAATCAAAATCGGCCAAAGAGTACTAGTACTTTACTGATGTACTTTTTCAGTTTTTTTCGATTTTCTCAAAATTCGCTCTAACGATTTTGATTAAAATTCAAAAATCAATTATTTTTTAGATGCTCTTTCAAATGTATATTCTCGTTTTGCCCACAAAATTGTTTGAAGCACACTTTACTCTTGTGCTTCATAGGAAAGATAGGAGAAATGGTTGCCATGGTAACAAAATATAAATATTTTCCCATACTTATAAATTTTACATCTGAATTCAAATATTCCCTACTGCCGGGAACTAAATACATGTCGACACAAAAAATCTGGTGTGACAAGCACAGTGCACAACTTTCGATTACCGAAGGTAAGAGAAAGTTGTGTGCTGTGCGCCAGTCACACCAGATTTTTATAATAAAACTCATAAAAAAAATAAACCAAATCCTCTTTTGGTTTTGGCCTATTTGTCTAAAATGGCTTCCATTCTCTACAACTGGCTAACACACAAGCTTAGCTTGGCTTTAAATTTCGATATCGATTTGTTAAGCTGTTTTGGGGCCAGAGTGGGTCAGAGATCAATCACGAACTAAATATAAAGAGAGAGAAAAGAACTATAGTCTTTACACATATTGAACGTTGAAGATATTTTTATATCATTTGATAAAAATAAAAAGTATAAGAAAGTAAAAATAACATTGCCAAGGGCCGTGTCGAGGCTGCTCTCTCTCTAGGTCACTGTCGCATTAAGAACGACTCAACCAGGTGGGGTTTGAACTTTGGATAGGAGCCCATGAGTCAAAATGAATGCCAAGGCCCCAACTAACTCATTAATATGAATTCGAGCTTCGAAGGTGAAGACGAAACCAATTCGTATGCACAACTTCTAATATTGGAGTTCGATGAATAAAGCATTTATATTTTGCATTCTTCATTTCTCAATTAGATCACATTCCGATTGATTGGAGATTATTGCGATTTTAGGTTTGAAAATTACTATAATTCAGAGAAATAGAATTAAACTAAAATGACACCTAAAAAAAAGTTGTGTACTGTGCTGTCCCACCAGATTTTTTTCGGTGGAGATATATTTAGTTTCCCATAGCACCTTATCATAGGCGTCGGAACTGGGGGGGGGCAAGGGTACATTGCCCCTCTGGCATCCTACAGGGGGGGGCAGAGGGGGGCAAAATTTCTTCTTTTATTGCATTTATTATTAAAAATGATATATTTTTACTTTTGAAAAATAAAATCTTCTAAATTAAAAGAGTAAGAAATTCATTTTTTTTTCCAAATTTTTTCCAAAAATTTTTGAAAAATCACTACCAAATTTTTTAAAATTTTAATTTTATTAAAATTGTTATTTTATTTAAAATTTTTAAAGTTTTATAGTATATTTCTTTTTCTTTTATACTATTTAAGCAAATTAAATTATTTTAATTCCCCCCCCCCCCTGATTCAAATTCGTTCCGGCGCTCCTGCACCTTACTTATCCTACAAACTTACTTTTTAAATATTGACTACTTGAAATAAAGTATGTTTCAAAATTTTAATCTCCCACAATAGAGAATCCCAAACATACAAAATTTCATAAGAATTAGAAAATTTTTTTTTAAATAGTTCCAAATGGGACCGATTTATGAATTTTAATCAAAATCGTTAGAGCCATTTTTGGGGAAAAAAGTGAAAAAGTACTTCTGTGGTGCTTTCTTTTCTTAAAATCAAATCTTATACCTCCTTTTACCGAGTGTCCTTTTACTTTTTTTACTTTTTTAATGACAATATTTCTATACTTATAGAACATGTCCAAAAAGGAGCAGGCGCCACGAGTGTGCCTTGAGCTTAGGCAACCAAAATGCTTAGCCGTCGAAAGTATTGTCTTAAAAGTGGGTTTTCACCTTCAGTTGCATTAAAAAATAATCATTTTAGAATTCATACATATTTTAAAATAAATAATTCATCAGGATTCGAAGGACATTACAGCCAGGAAATTAAAAACAAATTTTTATTGGCCGAAGTTTCGGTCGCCAATCACCACCTTCATCAGAGCAAATATACATGATCTTGAGTATATTTCCACCTACAGGCTGCAACGTCCTTCGAATCCTGATTGAATCTCCATAGCCATACAAATTTTTAAATAATTCATCTTTTTTTAAAGTTGAAGGAGAAAAGCTACTTTTAACAGAACCATTTTGGTTGCCTAAGCTCAAGGCTCCACTCTCGAGTGCATTAGTCACTTGTGGCGCCGACTGTACGTTTTGTACCTACGGAGAAAAATATTGGGCAATAAAAAATCTTAACCCATCGGTTTTAAAACTGCAGATTCTTAAACTGATTTTTTTCACCTTCCATTTTCGTTTCTGATCCTACATGTAAATTATACCAGGTACATATCAGTAGTTGTGAATAGAATAAAAACCTCACCTCAAAAATCAAGTCTCGTCAACAATTTCACTTTATTGTTTAAAACAGTGTCTGAAAATTAAGTCCCATCGAATCGACATTTTCAAGAGCTCTTCTTCATCAAGAGTGATGTCCTTGATTTGTTTGATGAATTTTAATTTTGTTTATTTTTGCTTTTATGATTTTGAATATCAAATTAATTTATTCTTTTAAAAATATTGGTTTATAATAAAGACAAGGGAAGGACATTGATCCTTTATGTCTAGGAAATTCATATTTTAATATTTTCTAATAATCATCAACTTTATTAAAACAATTTCCTATCATATAATACAATCTCTAAATTTTATATAAAATCAATACAGTAATTCTTTCGACCTTCTAAATTCATTTTTGCCTATTCAAATAAATATTATTTATTGCATAATACTATTACAATAATTTTATTATACAAATAAATATATAGGATTATAATTTGAATTGAAATAGAATTAAATCAGAACTAAATTCCTAACCAGAGGGACAATCTGGATTTTTTTTTTTTTTTTTTTTGAAGGAGGTATATAGCTGAGTGTTGATAATCAAATTGGTAGAAAGAATGTACAAGCAGCTAGTTAGTTATATTTCAATTTATTAATAAACCAGGGCCTAGGTTTCGGTCATATATGGGACCATCTTCAGGGCCAGGTTAATGTCTGAAAATAAAAAAATTGAGAACTCTAATGGCATTTTTAAAAAACATATTAGTCTCAAGGCTAGGTAATATAGATCAAACTGTACAAGCTGCTGCAGGTGCATTGAATTGAAGTTTTATTAAATACTTTATGGTTAAAATTTTTTACTTATCTCTTGTTAGTTAAAAAACAACAAAAAATTGATTTTTATTTTACTATTAAAAATGAAGACCGAACTCTCTATTCCATCTAATAAAATATGTAGGCGTATCTTTCGAAACTTCTGATGACATCGATTCAATTTTCAATTAAAAAAAAAAATCAACATTGATTAAAATAAAAATTCAGATTCAGGAAGGTTCATTGTTTTTGAAATACACCACCGAGATTAATTGTTCTTTAATTTATTTTAAAAAAAAAATTAACAAACTAAATTTGTTTTTGTATAGGGTAATAAAAACTTTTGAAAAGTTACTCCCTCCCCATGAAGAACGCAAAAGTATTCTTGAAATTTTAGGATGTAAATTGCTTCTCCCTGTTAATAGCTATTCTTTCCACCCTTGCAACAAAAATGTTTAAATAACTCCACTGGAGAGATCTCGAATAAACCATAAAGGAACGTTAAATAAAAGTAGGCTTATTAGACCAGACGCTGGAGGTATTTGAGGACCGAATTCTGACAATGGATTTGGGCTAAGAATAGCTCCCAGAATAAGGATCCGGATCTTGCCGGGCCAATTTTTGGTCCAATTTTTTTTTACCCCACCCCATAGGAAATCAATGGAGTGCATGCTAAGATGATGTGAAGATTTGCAATTATGGTCAAATTCGAGTACTTAAAACCTCAAACAATGAAAAAACTGTCTTGTCAGCAACTGAGGGGGATCCTCTAGAGTCCCCTGAGAAGTACTATCTTGCCACCAGTTGTGGTGGTCCCCTCCTAACCCCTTCACCTCTTTTCTCTCTCTTTGTTATAAATTTAAATATACGGCTTTAACACCATGCCAAATTGTGGGGACCGGCAATTATGTTCATAATCCACTACCTGGTATCCCAATCAATGAAAAATACTATCTTGCCGCCAGCTGCGGTGGTCCTCTCTAACCCCTTTACCTCTTTTCTCTCTCTTTGTTATAAATTTAAATATACGGCCTTAACATCATGCCAAATTGTGGGGACCGGCAATTATGCTCATAATCCACTAGCTGGTATCCCAACCAATGAAAAATACTATCTTGCCGCCAACTGCGGTGGTCCCCTCTAACCCCTTCACCTCTTTTAACACTCTCTGTTATAAATTTAAATATACGGCTTTAACACCATGCCAAATTGTGGGGACCGGCAATTATGTTCATAATCCACTAGCTGGTATCCCAATCAATGAAAAATACTATCTTGCCGCCAACTGCGGTGGTCCCCTTTAACCCCTTCACGTCTTTTATCTCTCTCTGTTATAAATTTAAATATACGGCCTTAACATCATGCCAAATTGTGGGGACCGGCAATTATGCTCATAATCCACTACCTGGTGCTCCAATCAATGAAAAATACTATCTTGCCACCAGTTGTGGTGGTCCCCTCTAACCTCTTCACCTCTTTTATCTCCCTTTATTATAAATACACCAGGTAGTAGATTATGAGCATAATTGCCGGTCCCCACAATTTGGCATGGTTTTAAGACAGTACATCTAAATGTATAATAAAGGGAGAGAAAAGAGGTGAAGGGGTTAAAGGGGACCACCGCAGTTGCCAAGATAGTATTTTTTTCATTGATTGGGATACCAGCTAGTGGATTATGACTTTGCCGGTCCCCACAATTTGGCATGATGTTAAAGACCGTATATTTAAATTTATAACAAAGAGAGAGAAAAGGGGGAAGGTAAAAAGGATTTAGAGGAGGACCACCGCAGCTGGCGGCAAGATAGTATTTTTCATTGATTGGGATACCAGCTAGTGGATTATGAACTTGCCGCTCCCCACAATTTGGCATGATGTTAAAGCCGTATATTTAAATTTATAACAAAGAGAGAGATAAAAGAGGTGAAGGGGTTAGAGGGGACCACCGCAGTTGGCGGCAAGATAGTATTTTTCATTGATTGGGACACCAGGTAGTGGATTATGAACATAATTGCCGGTCCCTACAATTTGGCATGGTGTTAAAGCCGTATATTTAAATTTATAACAAAGAGAGAGAAAAGAGATGAAGGGGTTAGAGGGGACCACCACAACTGGTGGCAAGATAGTACTTCTCAGGGACTCTAGAGGATCCCCTCAGTTGCTGACAAGACCAGTTTTTTCATTGTTTGAGGTTTTAAGTACTGAATTTGACCATAATTGCAAATCTTCACATCATCTTAGCATGCACTCCATTGATTTCCTATGGGGTGGGGTAAAAAATTGGACCAAAAATTGGCCCGGCAAGATCCGGATCCCTATTCTGGGAGGCTATTCTTAGCCCAAATCCATTGACAGAATTCGGTCTTAAAATTTTGCATACTCAACACCTCCAGCGCCCGCTCTATATATCCTTCATAGGGATATCGCTTTATAATATAAAAACCATTGCCCCGGGGAGGTATTTTAATACGCCCTTTTTTATATTCATCATTGAAATAAAACTTTCAAAGATATATCAGTTGCCTTTTTTCAAAACAATCCCATTGTTAATTTTTTTAAATTTATTTAAGGTTTTTCGGCATCGGAGGCCATTTACACCACGTCTCTATTTATTTATTTCAGTTGATTGATAGCTAAATAAATTTTTATCGCATGAGACGGAATGCGAATCCTTGATCCATAGACCA
>JAKCPI010017720.1:0-29857 GCA_023213315.1 Euborellia annulipes | reverse complement strand
AACCACTTCGCTCCTGCCCCGCCTTAACTCGAAAATCTAATAAAAATGTTATATTACAAAGCAGTAAGACTCAGGGAACCCATTATTTTTAACTCGAAGGTTAAGCGTTTGTTTACTATATAGATTATTTGCTATCGGTCGGATAAGTTTGTTAATTGGACTAGAACCATCCACCGGCCCTAAGAATTCATTTGAATCGATATCTTTGTATCCAATAACTCAAAAAATTTGATAATTTGCATAAATATATTAACATTAAGATCCATTAAATTTTTAGAAAAGATTTGAAATCCGTAATGGAAAGGGAATTAGGAGGTTACGAGAGAGAGAGAGAGAGAGAGAGATGATTGAATGTCCCCACCCACGCAATTAGTAGAATTTCAAGGGGAGGGATCGGTGAACGTTTCCTGCCTGCAGAGGGTGTGGCGTCTCTCTCGACGCAGCAATCATATCCCGACCAACAACTAAACTCTTGATTCCACTTGAATTTAGGCCCTATCGATTTTATACACCAAGAAAATGAGAAACGCGAGATTTTTTTTGTTTTTGGATTTGAAGTTGAAAAATAGCGAAATCAAACATTGTTTTTAAGGTTCTCCCATTTCATTTAAGTCTATTCACGAGCCCTTTAACTTAATTAATATAACCTCATTCACCACATACGGCCCTTACAATTAAAACGCTTGGGAGCGACCATGTTTTAATCATCAAATGATTAATAATTGCTGATGTTAAAACATGGTCGCTCCCAAGCGTTTTAATTGTAAGGGCCGTATGTGGTGAATGAGGTGAAATCCACTGAAGAAGGAGTGCCGATAGGTCTCCGAAATATTTGATGCCTTGCTAATTAAAAAATTGCTGAAAATATATCGTTTTCTTTCTCTTTAATAAACCAACTTCAGCAACACCACTTAAGGAGAATTAATTAATATACACTGTGCGTCTAAAATAAAGTAGCCTAACACTTTCTTCTAAGAAGACCTGTTCTAATGTATCTTAATGATACTCTAATTTAAGAATTTAATATGAAATATCTTATACATTTCTAAGAACACAAATACAAATCATTTTAAATCAATGAAGTCAGTGGCTGTTTTTCTATAGATAAGAGAAAGAGCAGGTGCAGCCAAAAAACAAAAAGCCTCCGATTTAATACAATTGAATGAGACGTTTCGGGTGAATTTAAATTACCCATCTTCAGTCCTTCAAAATTGTTAAAAGTCCCGGAGTTGGTCAATAGGACGATACATGTAAATTTATGTATCATATATCCTGGAGATGTGGGCCATCCTCACTAAATAAATACGATGGCCATATATCCTGGAGATGTGGGCATCGTATTTATTTAGTGAGGATGGCACACATCTCCAGGATATATGATACATAAATTTACATGTATCGTCCTATTGACCCAACTCCGGGACTTTTAACAATTTTGAAGGACTGATGATGGGGATAAAATTCACCTGAAACGTCTCATTGAATTGTATTAAATCGGAGGCTTTTGTTTTTTGGCTGCACCTGCTCTTTCTCCTGTCTACAAATCATTTTATTCAATTTAATACAATTTAAATAAAATAAAGAAAAATATGTCGATTTGAGGGACAAATCAACATAATCTCGATGTTTTGTTGGATATTAATTCAAAATTTTGTTTCCTCCATCATTGACGACAGGGGCACGGCAGGTCTAGTGGAAATTGACGTTAATTGAAACATTAGGTCTAAATACTGTATATTTATGAGAATTTGATTTAATAAAAATTATCATTTTTAATAGGTAAATAAAAGAACAGCAGCTAAAATTATTTCATTTATTGACCCACTAGGCTGACGTTTCGGTCTTGATCAAGACCATCCTCAGAGCTATAACAACATGAAGTATATTTTTTTTAAATATTATTTGTGAAATTTTACAATTTATAACATTATGCCAAGTTATAATGTTATAAATTGTAAAATTTCACAAATAATATTTAAAAAAAAATATACTTTATGTTGTTATAGCTCTGAGGATGGTCTTGACCAAGACCGAAACGTCAGCCTAGTGGGTCAATAAATGAAATAATTTTAGCTGCTGTTCTTTTATTTACCTATTAACGATTATCCAGCTATAAAATCCACATTTGTAATTATCATTTTTAACACAAAAATGTTGTCACCTCAATCGATGCGGTTAAGCTATGCCAAACGCGGCGAATGCTCGGAATTGATGACCCCCAGCCATCGTGTGGAACGTCTATCTCCCGGTAGCCATTGGTACTATGTATTTAATAAAGTCTAAATGGCCTCAGTGGCCGGAAAGAGTTAAAAAAAAAAAAAACGGGTGTGATGGTCGCACAGCACACAACTTTCCCTTACCTTCGGTAATCGAAAGTTGTGTTCTGTGCTTGTCACACCAGATTTTTTTGCATCAACATATATTTAGTTTCCGCTGATACATATATTAAATTTCATAGTCATAAAATATTTGTAACCATGGTAACCATTTATCTTTCAATTACCGAAGGTAAGAGAAAGTTGTGTGCTGTCACACTAGATTTTTTTCTTTATTAGAAAATATTTGTAAAGTGAACTAATAGATAATATAGAATATCCTTTTTAGTTGAGGTAATAATTACGCGTACAATAAAGATCGAAATCATATTGAATGTTGCGTTAATAGGTATAACCCAACATAATCATTGAAATAAAGTTACGACATTTTAAAATATTAATTCAACTCCGGGCACTCACCATAAGAGGAGTGATGACGGCGTCTTAATCCTTAATTTCCATCTAAAACAAAAAGAACAAAAATTATTATTATTATTAAAACTTTCTAAAGTTTTATGTGTGTAGGTTATGAAAAATTTATAGTTAGCTATTAATTGATTAAAATCACAACGGTTACCATAAAAGACGACGATAGGGTGTAAAAATATTAAAGTCAATGAAATTTTAAGATATAGTGATTAAGCTCAAAGGAAAGACGATGCAAGCGCCAGGTAGGGGTGAGCATGAGGGGGGGGTGCTGCTCCCACCCCCTCGCTCCGCAAGCTCCGTTTAATTCATCTAATTAAGAGCTTATATGGTAGTGAAAAAATTAAAAAAACACAATTTATATTTGTGATGATATATTCATAAGAGGGTAGAAAAATGAGAAACGCAGATAAAGTTTTTTTCTTTATTTATTTAATTCACACACAGCGGACGTTTCGGTTCCGCATTTGAATCATCTTCAGAGCTATAATTATACATATATACAAGTGCAATTAAAACCAATTCAAGTATTACACATTAGAAATGTAAAAATATATAATATTATATATGGCGAACCAATTGTATTATACAAGGTTTGGTTCAACTATGTATGTATAAAATCATCCACTATGACACTTGCATAATGACTTTTCGTCAAGTATAATATTAGGCCTATATATTTTTACTTGAATTGGTTCTAATTGCCCTTGTATATGTATAATTATATTCAAATAGGCAGAAAGAGTGAGCAAGCATCAATTTATTAACAAACCAGGGCCGACGTTTCGGTCACATATTGGATCATCTTCATGGCCAGGTCTGAAAAATATATTAATCCTCGCCAAGTTATATTGGGCATACACAAGTGTAAGTAGCTCAATCATGATAATGTCTCAAATTTTATTATATGAATTCACTCTCTGTCTATGGTACGATAATAATAAAATTTGAGCCATTATCATGATTACAATTGTGTATGCCCAATATAACTTGGCGAGGATTAATATATTTTTCAGACATTAACCTGACACTCAAGATGGTCCCATATGCGACCGAAACGTCGGCTCTGGTTTGTTAATAAATTTAAATATAATTAGCTGCTTGCTCATTCTTTCTGCCTATTTGAATATCAACATTCAGCTATATACCTCCTTCAAATGTATAATTATAGCTCTGAAGATGGTTCAAATGCGGATATAAACCCCCTTTTCCTATCTCATTAGGCCTATAGTCGAAATTTAAGTCCGACATTTAGCTCCCTATAGTAGGTCTTATTTCGAGCAGCTTGGGGATTCAAAGAATGTTAGTATATTTTGTAATTTGTATATTCCAAAATATACTAAAATTATTTTTTTATCTAACAACTAAAAGAGGCAGTGGTAAGAATTTGTCCATTAATAACATCCTCTAAAAAGATGTGAAATTTATTTTGAAATTCAAACCAGAAGTGAAAGACGGTCGGACGGACTCTCCGTATAAATATATATGGATTTTAGAAAAAATTTTCAAAATCTTAGGGGTAGAGGGCGCAAATTGCCCCCGCACCCCTCGAATGACGTACGTCCCTGAAGAGCTGGTTTTGGGCTGCAATCTGTTTTCTTTTTATTTTGTGAAGGTGGAGGGCCCCTTCGCTGAATTCCCTTAAAATCAATCAATTTATATAAAATAGCTTATTTTATTGAAACATACAGTTATTAGGCCAAAATGATGATTATTAGTATTTTACGACCATGTTAAATAATTTTATAATATAGTAAACAGCAGGCAAACACACGTAGAGGGGCGGCCTAAAAGAAAAAAAACCTGGACTTTGTATCAAGATAATAATTTCTTTTAAGGAGAGGCGAGAAATTATATATCACTAAATAAATTAGATAGTTTTATCGCAATTTAGAATATTATAGTCATAATAAATAATAGCTTCTTTATTGATGGTCATCAACAGAGAGAGAGGTAGGTGGTAATGTATGATGGAATTTGTTAAATTTGCCTGTCAAGTGATTTGAATTAACGGCTTAAACATATTTTTTTTTTTTTTTTCGACAACAAATAAGAATCGTATCAAGTGTAGTTGGCTCTAAATGTGTACAGATCAGCTATTTAAATTATTTCCATTAATGAGAGAAAGGATGGATTTATTTTCATATAATATTCGGAGATAAAAAAAAATTTATAACACAATAACACTTTTTAAAAATAACACTAAAAAAGCCATGGAAATATAAATTCCCAAAATAAAATTAAAAGTATTCTTTTTCATTGAATTGATAATTAAGGATAATTCAATATATCACGTTATTTAAATTATTGAATTTTAAAAATAATACCTTTTAAAATCATTCACCTTTAATGGATTGGTAAATCTTCTTTAAAAAACACACTATCTTGTAAACTTTGAAAATAATTTATATATTTGATGTTATAATAAAACAAAATCACTATCACTAAAGAAATATATTAATTAAACGAACAATTAACACGAGAGACGAAGTGACGGCCTGTCAGATTGTTAATTCGTCAACGTCTATTGCGTCATCAACATGGCGACGGCGCCGGCGCTTTTAAATATGAAATATGGTATTAATTATTTTAAGATATTTAAATTTTAAACGAAGATATATAAATTTAAAAATAAAAATTAATTATTTCATAGCCTATTCTAAAATTAAATTAATATTTATTTTAATATTAATATTTATTTGTCTATCAAGATAAAATGTTAACTATTATTAAATTGGTAACAACATTTTAAATTTCTGAATTTATTTAATTTGCTCTTTATTAATCAATAATTAAAGAAATATTTATTATGTTTTAAATTAATATCATTAAAATCATTTTAATATTTTAAAATGATTTTGAGATAAAATTAAATAATAAATAATTTTTCAATTATTATATTTCTAACTTCACAGTAATCATTTCATAAATGGAATTTATTACTTCAAATTGCTTTTGATTGTTGTGTGAAATAATATTTTATTTTTATAACCTAATTGAAATAGACAAAGGTAAGCAAAGTTTTTTTTTTTATATATATATTTTCTAAACTAGCCTATAAAGTATTGGTCTTTTCATAAATTAGTTATATTAATGACATAAGAGAGCAATTACTATTCAATATTTATTTCATATTTTTTATTTAAATTCATTTGTCTAAACATTTTACAAGACTAGAATTTCAATTTTCTCTTACTTATTTTAATAATCATTTTCATATTATCATATATTGTCCAAACAGATGGATAGAGAGTTTACAAAATGCCAATAATTCAATCAAATACCCAACCGCAATAAAAAATTCACTTGACATACCAAACCATATTGTTTTTCTAAATTGAAAAAAAAAAAAAAAAAAAAAAACTTCGATTATTTAAATGATGTTGCAGGTCATCAGGCTATGAACCGAATCATCCTGAGAATAGTTCTGCGCCCGAGGCGTTGCCCAATAAGTCACTCACACGATAACTGCTAAAATAAAATGGTAAGTAACTGGCTGCTTGGCATGAGGAGGTTACCGAACTGTTCTCTGTTTTTTTTTCTTTTTTTTTTTTTTCCTTCTCCATCTAATGATTGATTGTGGCTCGTGGCTGCCCTGGGCTTTTTTTATTTCAAGGGGGAGAGGGCAACATCAGGTACGTAATTAAAGTGAACAACGGAAAAAAAGAAAATGAATACACAGCAATTAATCGCTTATCGATATTTTTGTCGATAAAAATTGATTTAATAAATTTGACAGAAAATCTAATACAAAAAAATATATGATAATCTTTCACTTAAAATTAATTATAAAAAAAAAAAATAATATAATACTTGTGATTTTAAAATTTAAATAATTGTATGCTTAATTGAAATAAGATATAGGAATAGATAAAAGGGCTTCTAGCCGACTCGAATTTTCACTTATATTTGAATATTGCGCTCGCTGATTCAATTTGCCGCTTATATCATACACCCCCCTGCCGCTCTGCCGCCCTGCCGCTTTGCCGCTCACCGCTCTGCCGCTCACCGCTCGTATCGTACCCGAGGCCTTATAGTGTTTTTTGTCAAAAAAATTTTTTGGGCCGGGAAAAAACTCCACCCAAAATATTCGGGTGTGGAAAGCGTACGCGGTATAGTCCTCCGGCCCGGGAGACTTTTTTGAAAATTTCATTTTGGCCCGCGCTTAAAAGTATTTGCCCACCCCTGCTCTATGGGAATCATGCCGATTTTTAAAAAATAAATAAAGCTCTTGTGGAAATTGAGTTTTATTTTTTATTAATACATCTATAAGGAAAGGACCTACCACATACAAAGAATTTCCTGTTTTTTGATATTTAGATAGATATAAGAAGCCTTTTAAAATTCTTCTTTACACCTCAAGCGATTGATCAAAACTGATCTAGTGTTGGTGGTTGGCCTGATCGGTTGGGGCGTGTGGAGGCTGGCCACCACCTGACCGGTCATGTCCAACTTGTCAGGTAGGGCGGACCGACCTGGTCCGTGTGTAGAGGAGACCTTTACAAATTCGAAATTGACTCAAATACTGGTTTGGATCTTCTAATTCTAGTAGGCTTTCACAAAATTTTAAATTTCTAACATACGATCAAATAACAAGGGAATTGAGGACTACAAGGTTCAAGCTAGACTCGGGTTACCTTTGGAAAATTGAAGCTTTTTAGCCTTTAAAAGGGACTTATTCTGTAAAATATAGTCTACGGGCGACTATAAATATAGGCAAATAATTTTAGGATTTTTCAAATGTAAAAAGAACTTCGTCCAGTGAGAATCGATTCTAATCGACTTGAAAGAGATTCAACTCGATTCTAAAAAGTCGATTATTTTCAGTAAAAGATCGATTCTCGACTAAAGTCAGAGTCGACTTTTCCATCCCTAAGTAAAACCTAATGAAAGTTTTTAGTGTAGACCAGTTTATAATTAAATTAACTAAAAATTATAGTAGTTTTCTTCTTGGTCAATTCTCACTGATGGTAATTGAGGAAGTGAATAAAACGAATTTATTAAAAATTAGTCTTATATTTAAGAGCATCGTTGGACATCTGGCTGACAAGTTTGCGCAAGTTTCCACTTGTTTAGGCACAGTAAAATGCCGTCTTCAGAGCCAAAACAACTACAAACAATACATTAATTAATGATATATACAAAAAATGACACAGTTCTTAATTATCATAACAAATTACCTCTTCACTAATAATCTTACTATAGAGAAATCCAAATTTTAACATACAAAATTCATAAAAAACCTTCAATCTGAAATCACAGATCAATGTTAAGATTAGTTTAATAACATGTTATATTTGTTAAAATTATATAAGTTTTTTAAAAAATATACCTCCTTATGCCATATTTCAAGGTATTCAGCATTTAATTTTTAATTTTCTACTTCTTTTTTATATAGTAAGATTATTAGTGAAGAGGTAATTTGTTATGATAATTAAGAACTGTGTCATTTTTTGTATATATCATTAATTAATGTATTGTTTGTAGTTGTTTTGGCTCTGAAGACGGCATTTTACTGTGCCTAAACAAGTGGAAACTTGCGCAAACTTGTCAGCCAGATGTCCAACGATACTCTGAAATATAAGACTAATTTTTAATAAATTCGTTTTATTCGCTTCCTCAATTACCATCAGTGAGAATTGACCAAGAAGAAAACTACTATAATTTTTAGTTAATTTAGTAAAACCTAATTAACCGCGCCTGGGTGTATCGCACCCCCGTCAGAGTACGCTTCCGTTCCTGTATCTCTATAAAGCCTTCAATGCCGAATTACAAATTTCGGATTCTTTTTTTTTCTTTTTCAATGGTTGGCACCTGTTGGGGCGGAGACCCCGAGTCATTGGTCTCCCAAAGAAAACAAGTTTTGTTTCGGTCCATTGCTTAATATTAGTGAATATGAATTGAATTTCCATAGCTTCTCTCTTGCCTCTACGCTCAAGGCGTTTGTCGTCATCGATCTTGAACGATATTCGTACTTCGATTTTATTATAACAGGAATTTTTTTTTTTTTTTTTTTCAATCTTCAAAAACTTTTTGCTATTCTAATTGATGTTGAATAATTTATTGCAAGATCATCATAGCCTATACTCACTCGAAGCAATTCAACGATGCTATTAATACATAATTGACATTCTCTCCGTTGAAATTTTTTGCGATCGCATTACTTTGCCTATTCCAGTGGTTTCCAAACTTGCTTACTTCCCCATTCTCTTTCCGAGGTTTCCTAAATCAAAAGATTGGCCTATCTATTTTCAAGGCACCCCTTTAGCAGAGTCTCGGCTCCCTTGGTTAAAATTGTCGTTGTAGAAACTACCCCCTAAAATCAAAGAAGCGGGACCTATATCTCTGTGGTTTTTTCTTTTTCTATCTATATATCTGATTTTTTATTTTATAAAAACACTCACACTTTTTCTCCCTTCCTTCATTTCGGCAACTCAGGCCTTCTAAGACTTTGACCATAACCGTTATATTAATAATATATATATTTGAGGTCCAATCATTCTTATTTAAGCCATTTGGTATCCAAATTTCGAACCCGTGACTCTTGGTATACAAGGCCAGCACGCTAACCCCTGCACCAAGCCCGAAGGCATATATATATCTGAATAAAAATTTGGAAATTCGAATTTCACTAAATAATTTTTGAGTGAATAAACAAATATTATTTTCCTGTTATAAAGTTATTTATCACAGTAGTTTCAGGAAGTTTTTGCTTTTCGCAGGTTATTAGGCAAGAGGTAATAAAGAAAGACTTTATTTTCATTGGAAAATTTTAATGGATTAGACGACCAGTGTGCGCATTGTCCTGGTTTCGGCCACAAGGACCATCGTCAGGCCTGTGAAAATGGTCCTTGTGGTCGAAACCAGGACAATGCGCACACTGGTCGTCTAATCCATTAAAATTTTCCAATGAAAATAAAGTCTTTCTTTATTACCTCTTGCCTAATAACCTGCGAAAAGCAAAAAACTTCCTGAAACTACTGTGATACTGTTTATTTCATCTCCTAAAGTTATTTATGAATTTGAATTTAAATATTTCAAAGGCAGAAGGACTAGGGTAGAAATGAAGATTGGGATAACCCCATTTTTACAACGCTTTTATTAACTTGCTTTCCTGTTTTTTTCCGACAATTCTGCAAATCGAAAATACGACCACTTCTAGTTAATCTAGAGCTTTGAAATTTTATACACGTATGTAACTCCTTGTGTAACTTTCCTTTTATCATAATAATGAAGTGTATCAAATATTTTTTCAATATATAAAGGTTAACAGGTGCCGCATCGGACTTGAATAGAGAATAAATTGAACAAAAAATTGAGGATTAAAAAATGTAAATTGTATTTATGAATTTGTGTAATTATGCTTCATAATTATCAAATGACATCTTTAATAAGGCAATTAAAATAAAGGGTCGGACTAAGCCGAGCACACAACTTTGCCCATCCACTATTCAAGAAGAAAATATTGCCCCCCCCCCCCCCCCTAATGGTCCGATGTTTACCAAAAGCTTTTCAGTTCTTGACCTCTACTTCTAGTTTATGGGTGCAAAGTTTCAAAACAATTGAATGAATAGTTTTTGAGTTTTCGTTGGCGAAAAAAATTACCACAAACATACACAGACACACAGACATCATTCCAAAAACATGAATTCTGGGGACCTCAAAACGCATTTTGGCAGCTTCAGAAAAATTTCGATTTTTTTTTACGATTACATTAACTTTACCTGTCCAACCTACGGTTGATGGGCAAAGTTAAAAATAAGCAGCCAAGGGCTGGATAGAAATAAGTAAAAAGTGACAAATTTGTATTAACTGACAATTTTTTTATGAAACGTGTTGACAATTGTTGTAATTGAACTGCTTTTTAGCAGTTGACAATAAAATAATTATCATAGTGTAAGCTTGACAATTTATGTCAATCAACAGAATTAGGAGGGAGGGGAGGTGTGTGACTCGTAGCTAGTGGAGACCAGATGTCAAAATTTGAAAAAGGGTGGTCACCCCTCTCACTAGCCTCTCCTCAACCAATACGTCGTAAGGGTGGTCTATTTAATTAATAAAAACAAAAATTATCAAAGAGTAAATATATAATTGTTTTATATATATTTTACATATTTTATATCATATATTAATTATTCCTAATATTTTTATATCAATTGTCTAAATTTTTATTTTTTAAAGTAAAACTTTTATTTTTTATTGTTTTTTTTTTTTTCGAAAATGAATTAAAGAATGAAGATTTAGATGAGATTTCAAAATAAATTGTTTCGAACAAATATCACATTTATATTCCTTTTGGCCAGAATGAATACGTAAATGTGTTTTGAGATTAGATTTTTGAATAAATTGTTTAGAACAAATATCACATTTATATTCCTTTTGGCCAGAATGAATACGTAAATGTGTTTTGAGATGAGATTTTTGAATAAATTGTTTAGAACAAATATCACATTTAAATTCTTTTTGTCCAAAATGAATACGTAAATGTGTGTTGAGATTAGATATTTGATTAAATTCTTTCGAACAAATATCACATTTATATTCCTTTTGGCCAGAATGAATACGTAAATGTGTTTTGAGATGAGATTTTAAAATAAATTGTTTCGAACAAATATCGCATTTATATTCCTCATGGCCAGAATGAATACGTAAATGTGTGTTGAGATAAGATTTTAAAATAAATTGTTTCGAACAAATATCGCATTTATATTCCTTTTGGCCAGAATGAATACGTAAATGTGTGTTGAGATAAGATTTTTGATTAAATTGTTTAGAACAAATATCACATTTATATTCCTTTTGGCCAGAATGAATACGTAAATGTGTGTTGAGAGTAGATTTTTGAATAAATTGTTTCGAACAAATATCACATTTATATTCCTTTTGGCCAGAATGAATACGTAAATGTGTGTTGAGATTAGATTTTTGAATAAATTGTTTCGAACAAATATCACATTTATATTCCTTTTGGCCAGAATGAATACGTAAATGTGTGTTGAGATAAGATTTTTGAATAAATTGTTTCGAACAAATATCACATTTATATTCCTTTTGGCCAGAATGAATACGTAAATGTGTGTTGAGATTAGATTTTTGAATAAATTGTTTCGAACAAATATCACATTTATATTCCTTTTGGCCAGTATGAATACGTAAATGTGTTTTGAGATAAGATTTTAAAATAAATTGTTTCGAACAAATATCGCATTTATATTCCTTTTGGCCAGAATGAATACGTAAATGTGTGTTGAGATTAGATATTTGATTAAATTGTTTAGAACAAATATCACATAAGAAGGACTTCTTCGGATGTATTTTTTTGTTAGAGGTTAATGTTTTCAATTTCTTCTTTTTGGAATTTGATTGAGATTTTTCCTTATCTTCATTATTCTTAATTTCTCTCTTTTTGGTTTTTTCTGGCCTTTCTTCTTTTTCTGAAAAAGAAATATAAAAATAAAAAAAATCTGCAATTGGAAGATAAAAAAATCATTGTGTGGTTTTATGAAACCACAATGCAAGTGAAACTTTTTTTCGGATCGTAGGCGTTTAACTGAAAATTTTCAGAAAATTATTCAATTGAGGGTATTAAAATCGCGTTTTTAATCTTAACTTAATAATTGGAAAATGGGAAATCAATAGACGCATGTTAAAAACTGAGAACAATATTTATTTAGTAATTTAAGATTTGGATCATTTTAAATTATTTTAAAAATTATATTTTATCAATTTAAAAATTGAAATTAATAATTAAATCTCACAATTATTTCATCATATATATTAAATTTCAACTTTCTTATTTTTGTCGTCACGGCTTGTGACGTCATGTCTTGTAACGTCACGGCCTGTAACGCGACATGCTGATAGCAGAGCGAAAAAATTTGAGAGGATCAAATAAAAGTTTCACTTAAAAAAAAAAAAAATGAATACAAATTATAAATTGCTTTACTTTTATCTTTTTTTGATGGTTTTTTGAGGAAAACAAAATTCCTTTTATCTATTTTTTGTATAACCTTTGGTAAACATTTTTTAGAATGCTTCCATAGGAAATATAAATTTATGAAGTTGGTTTTACAAAGAATGCATGGGAATACTGGACCTAATGGAAAAAAAAATCAAAATTAAATAAAATAATAAATAATAAATTATTTATTTATTTACAATTAAATAGAATAATAGAAAACATTTTATTTAAAGGCGGCAAATCTTAATTCTTATCTTTAAAGGTGTTTATATACGTGACCGTCCACATGAAAAGGTTCCAAATCTTCACTGGGCTGAATTTTTAAGAGAGCCGATTTACTAAAAATGTTCAAAATAATCGATTTATTTTTTATTACTGATTCCGATTATCCATTTCTTCTTCTTATATGATGAAATATTCGATTCATCAGAATCAGGGGCGCCGGAACGAATTTTAATCAGGGGGGCAAAAAATTTTTTTAGAAAATTAAAATAATTTAATATGTTCAAATAGTATAAAACAAAAACAAATCTACTATAAAACTTTAAAAATTTTAAATAAAATCACAATTTTAATAAAATTAAAATTTTAAAAATTTGGTAGTGATTTTTCAAAAATTTTGGAAAAAATTTAAAAAAATGAATTTCTTACTCTTTTAATTTAGAAGATTTTATTTTTCAAAAGTAAAAATATATCATTTTTAATAATAAATGAAATAAAGAAGAAATTTTGCCCCCCTCTCCCCCCTCTGATGCCAGGGGGGCAATCCTTCCCCCCAGTTCCCCCTATGATCAGAATCGATGTATTTTATATAAATATTCATAACCAAAATTTTAAAAATTCATATCTTCAAAACAAAATAAGCTCTCTCCCTTAGTATTACGTACAGTGAGAGGTAAAATGATAAAAAAAAATTCTGAAAATACCGGCTTGCTCAACAGAATATGTTCTGTACAGAAACCATAAAAACTCAATTTTGACCCAGATGAAGATTTGGGACCTTATCATATGGAAGAATGTCACATATATTGATGGTGAGAATGAAGAGAGCATCCACGTTTATCATAGCGTATCAAATGATTAAATAATAAATTAGAAATTACATATGAAATGAAAAATTACATATGGCTTAGTGGAAGTACACTGTTAAAAATTTTCTAGCCATATTCATACACATGTATAGGAAGTCTGTTACACAAACTGTTTATGAATATTCATTTTGGGTATATGAAAAAGGTCATATACCAAAAATGAACTTTCATAAACCCAGATATGAAATTTTTCATATTCGGGTATATGAAAAAATTCATTTTTGGTATATGAAATTTAAATTACGGTTTTATGAAAAATAATAGAGTTGTCGTTTTTACATTGAAAGTGCGGGCTTGACAGTTTATTTGCTCGATGCAAAAGGCCGAAAATTAAGTTCCTTTTATGAACTAAGGGGTGATTGGAGAAGTAATTTAGGTAGGTAAATAAAAGAAGAGCAGCTAAAATTATTTCATTTATTGACCCACTAGGCTGACGTTTCGGTCTTGGTCAAGACCATCTTCAGAGCTATAACAACATGAAGTATATTTTTAAAAAAATATTATTTGTGAAATTTTACAATTTACAACATTATATAACTTGGCATAATACAGAGATATTATAATTACCTTGCGGGTTGTCAATATAGGCATACAAACACTAACACAATCATATATTCTATGAACATTCGGTTAGAGATATTTAGAAAATTAATATGTAGAATGATTGAATTATAATTTAAAAAATACATATATTAATAACATAAGCCAATTGGTTGAGTACAGGCAGTGGACAAGAAGGGTAGGCATCCCATGGTTATAGCTTTCCCCCACTCCAAAGTGAGTGACGTAGTAGAGAGGGAGACCGGTGCGCAGCTCACCGCTTTAAGATATTCCTATATAGAAATATGGTGGATCTTATATCTTGCTTAAAATTGACTGTATTATTTAAATAAATATATATTGCCTCTAGAGTCAACCTCTTGTAGTAATTGTCCTCGAAACCTAAGATTTTCACGTCTTCAAAGTTGAAATGATGGTTATTATTAATAGTATGATCGGCCAATGCAACACTGGTGTCACGGTTCTTGATGTTGCTTTTATGTTGAGACAACCGACTATTTAGGTATTGCCGGGTCTGACCCACATAGCACAAGTCACAATCGTTGTATGACACTTTATAGACAATCTCGGAGTTCTTGAGGAGGGGGTAGGATCCTTATTATTAAAGAGGAAGCTCAATGTGTTGATGGGCTTGAATGATATAATAATACTGTCACTCACGCGGCTTATTAGCTTTTTAATTCTTTCAGAAAGGCCCGGCGTGTAGGTAAGACTCATGTAAATTTTACTATTAACCATGGAATTGTTATCACCACCAATCGAACCATCAGGGACCACGGATATTGAATTAAGTGTGGGCTGTCTATTTTAAAAAATATAATTTAAATATTTTTTCGATAAAATATCTGGGATATTTATTAATGAACATGATTTTTTAATTTCGTTAAAGCAATCCTGCTTATATTCAGGATTGGATAGCCTGTCAGCCCTCTTCTTTTATTTACCTATCAACGATTATCCAGCTATAAAATCCACATTTGTAACATAAAGTAATTTAGGATTCTATCCGATTTTATAGCCTTCCTATACCAGCAAGTACTGATATTAGTCCCATCCCTAATAATCTCTAGATCTAAAAAAGTAATTTTATTATTATTTTCCACTTAAACAAGTATAGGCCAAGCGACTATGATAATTATTTAAACAATCTAACAAAGCATCTATTTGGTATAAAGGGCAAGCAGTGAGAATATCATCCAGATATTTAAAAAAGAAAGAAGAATCCTAAATTACTTCTCCAATCACCCCTTAGTTCATAAAAGGAACTTAATTTTCGGCCTTTTGCATCGAGCAAATAAACTGTCAAGCCCGCACTTTCAATGTAAAAACGACAACTCTATCAAGTCAATATGGGTCGCTTTGATAACTTACCTACCCCAACATTAAAATAGCCCCCCTATGGGGAAATACATGGTGTTTGTCCTTCAGCTATTTTAATGCTGAAGGACAAACACCATGTATTTCTCCATAGAGAGGCTATTTTAATGTTGGGGTAGGTAAGTTATCAAAGCGACCCATTGTATAATAATAAATACCCCAAAGCTTTTGTAAATAAGGTTTTTACTTTATTTTATGCTAAAAATAGAAATAATGACAACAATATAATAATACCAAAAAATGAGGGTGTCTGTTACAAAAGCCTTACATATATTCCTGGCTTGTCGGAAAAAATATCAAATGCCATTAACAAAATAGTGCCATTTATGAAAATATCGCATAAACCAATGAACACTTTGTCCATGTTTTACAATAATAAAGACAAAACTCCATTGATGTCAAGATCATACTTAGTTTATGCGATCACTTGTAGTGATTGTGGCAAAAAATATGTGGGCCAGACATGCCAGTACATATCGAAGAGGATTTACCAACACAATTACAATATAAGAAGGAATGATGACCGGGTGGCATTGGCATCGCATTCTATTCAAACAACCCACATTTTTGACTTGGCACAGCCTAAAATATTAATTTACGAGGAAAACCTTACTAAAAGATTGATATTAGAATCTTTATTTATTTATATTAATGACTGTGTTAATTTTAAGCATGATGCTAATGATGTATTAAAATATTATATCGGTTTAATTTAGATATACTCCTCTGCCATCTAGCGGAGTTAAACATGAACTAATGCGAATATTAACTAATGAACCAATATTTAATATCATTCTTTCGTTGTCCTATGAGCGCTCCGTTCATGCGAATGTGTGTCGCTGAAATTGTAATTTTCATTTATTCTCGCCTCCGGGTATGTACTCTGTTAATCAATATTGTATATTATTATAGATTATATAGATATTTTTATATTTTATAGAAAGTGCCACATTAACATGTTGTAATAAAATTGTACGAAAATATTTTTTAGCTCTGAAGATGGCCTAGACCAGTGGCCGAAACGTCAGCCTGGAAAGGCAATAATAAAAGAAATAATTTTGGCTGCCTATGGCCCAATGCACACGGTGCAACTGAAAAGAAACTCATTGCAAACATATATCGTCAACTAGTCGCGTTTCAAACAGATATTGCATGGAGGTCCGCACACGAACGCAACTCAAGTTGCACCCAAAATGGCCGACGTTTTCAATCAGCTGTTTGTTCGGTTACTTAATAAAGATATTTTTGGCAATTTAAGGGTTTATTTAAGTAATAATAATATAAAATATTATTAATATTGAAATAACTAATATTTTTTATTAAAAATTGAAGGAAATATATGTAGTCAAGACAAATGAATTTCAAATATTTTTTTAATTAATAAAATATAGTTTTTAAAATATTTAATTAAGAAATATTTTTTACTTAATATTTAGTAAAAATATTTATTAAAATAACTATAATTAGATTTCTTAAGTTTATTTTGAAATAAATTTACGGGGAAGAATAAAATATCATTCAAATGAAAAACAATGTTAAAAGAGTCATTTCAAAGGCCCAAAGGCTGGTATTAAACTAAATTTATTTTTCAAATTCCAGAGAAAATTATAGAAATATTATATATTTGTTAAAATGTAATTAATTTAGTTTATGATTAGATTTTTTGGAAATTATTTAATAAAAAAAAGAGAAAAATATCAGAATAGGCTATTAAATAAATAAATTTTTAAATAAGCAATTATATTTATAGGCTATATATAATATTTAAGATATTAGGCCTATATACATCACGTATGTAATATTAAATTCAAATCCCCTTTCGGGGTTTTGAATTTAATAAATAATTATATAAATACATTTTATATTTTACCGCCAGTTCGATTTGAGTTTGCAACATAAGTTGCTTTCAAGTCGACACGGTCAGTTGCATTGGTGTTGCTCGCCAACGCGTTGCAAACTTTTGTCTGAGAGTTGCACCGTGTGCAGTGTCCCATTCAAATACACACAATCAAACTGAAAACAAACTAGTTGACGATATATGTTGCAAACGAGTTTCTTTTGAGTTGCACCGTGTGCATGGGCCTATGTCTTGGATTTTTTTGACTCCTTAAAGAATTGTATATTCTTAAAGCCTCGGAATAACTTCGAAGCTCCTCACGCTTTTATTTATAAAATATTCAACAATTTTAACAAGAACAATTAAATTATGTCAATTTGAATAAAAACATTTTTTTTTTTAGTTTTTTATTATATTTTTTTAGATGCTCTTTATAATGTAGGCCTACGGGTAAAATTTTTAAACATTTAAAATAAATAAATAAAAATAAAAATAGCTTACCAATATGAATTGGATATTTGATATCATCCTTTGAAATGTCTTCTTGCTTGATAAATGACATATTTTAAATTAAACAATTTAATAGATACAATTATTAATGTGTATTAAGAGTAATTGAAAGTTAATTAAACATATAGAAAGTTCAATAATAAGGATAAACAGGCAACTAACTACTTATGTATCAAAGCGTTGCTCTCTTCAAAAAAAAAGATGCCACATTTGAAAATATATTTTTTTGTTCTTTATACCGATAACTCGATGGTTATTTGAGTACTGTCAGTATTAAATATTAACTCGTGCTTGTTGTTATTTCATAATCATTTTCCGAGAATGCTTATCGAAAAACAGAACCCGAATTCAACATTTTTATTAAAAAAAAAAAAAAATTACGCGAAAATTCCACATTAATATTTATTATTATAAATCTCGTTTCAAAATCTCGAGGTCAAACTTTAAATTAAAAAAAAAAATATATACAGGGTGTCCATAAAAGAACTCCGGGGTTTTGAGGCAAAATATTTTAATAAAGTAAAAAACGTACATACATGTTTTATACATGAATGGAAAGGTTACATTTTCAAGTTTTTTTTTTAACAATTTAATAAAGTTCAATGTGAGTGGTACGGCACACTTCGTAACGGTATTCTACCTCTTCCCATGTCCTGGTCAGCATGCAAGGGCGGATCCAGAGGTGTTTGTCGGATGGGGGGAAGGGTAATCTGGTGTGACTCGTCGCACAGCACACTATTATTTTTTTTCGGTAATTTAAAGGCGCATTCTGCACTTGTTCGCCAGAATATAAATACAAATCAAATTTTAAAGTATTAATTTTTAAAATTTTTCATTAAAAATAAATTTTTTTCGAAAAAAAATATTTTTTTCAAATCTCGGGGGGAGGGGGGTAATTACCCCCTTTACCCCCCCCCCCTCCCTTGTATCCGCCCTTGTCAGCATGTCTGGGGTGACGGACGCCACGCAATTGACTATTCGTTCCCTGAGATGGCGAACATTACGAATAACGCTTTGCAGCGCTGCCACGCTGCCAACTGTTGATAAAAACATTCCCAATTGGTATGAGTAAAACTTTTTGAGTTACTTGTTTCAAAGAAATAAACTAAATTTTGCTATCTTTCATAGTTTAAAAAATATGAATTTTTAAAACCCCGGAGTTCTTTTATAGACACCCTGTATAGGTATTTTACTCCTAAATCGGTTCCAAATCTATAAAAAAAAAATCCGCTTCTTAATTTTAATATTAACCCCCCCCCCCGCCCCCGGGTGTGGCGTAGTAGGTAGCGTGCCTACCTCCTATGCCAAACGTCGCGGGTTCGGACCCCAGGCAGTCCGATGATTTTATTTAAGCCATTTGGATACCAGATGGCTTAAATAGAAATGCCTGAACCCACAATAGATAATATATATTACAACGGTTATCGTCAAAGTCTTAAATGGCCTAAGTTGCCGAAAAGACTGTGTGAAGGTGTGTGTGAGTGTGAATGAGAAAAAAAAGTGTGAATGTTTTTTTTAAACCCCCCCCCCTCCCTAATAGTCAAAGTTTTTAATGGAAATAATATAGGAAAAGTTCTGTTTCCTCATGAACTAATGAACAGATCATGTCGACACTTATAGCAAATTCAACACTCTACAAAAAAGGCCTCTTATGATTTTTTGCTCTCTTGACTGGTTCAAAAGGTATTCGAGGTCAAAATCAAAAAGGCCTTTTTGTAGAGTGTTGAATTTGCTATAAGTGTCGACATGATCTGTTCATTTGTTCATGAGGTAACAGATCTTTTCCTTTATTATTTCCATTAAAAAACTTTGACTTTCGGGGGGGGAGGGTTAATATTAAAATTAAGAGCTAAAACCTCGGAAACCACCACCCAATACCAATTTTTATTGAAATCGAATTATTTTTTTTAAATTCCCATATTGGCAACACCATATTTTTTTTTTTTTTTGAAAAAATAATATCAAATTTGAAATCAGGGACCTCAAAAAAGTGTGTATTTTGAATTTCAGAGAGATTTAATATCGTTTTCGACTTTTGACCACTTTTTCGAGATTTGGAACCAGTGTGCGTCGGTCCTTACGAATTTTCGGGATTCTTCGAGAACTTGATTATTTATTCTTAACCTGTTAATGCATTGACTTTGTTCTAGATATTGAATTTGAACTTGAATTATGATTATAGCTCTAGGCGAATTAATTAATAAGATATAACATTTTATTTTACATAAGATAATTGGGATTATTTATTAATATAATAAGCAGGCCGTGTATTACTTGATCAGGTCACCCCCCTTGATGTCTAATTTTAAAATATTTCGACCGACACTACCTAGACTTTCCCGTCTATTGCTGCAATAAGTAGATTCGTATAGGAGCAAAAAAAAATTCCTTTTAAAATTAATAATATAGGTGTATTTAGAGAGTAATAAAAATTTAACCGACCAGCCAGGGTATAAAAAGAGAGCATTCATCATCGTATACTTATTTATTACAATTTTTATTGTTCATTTACAGGTCTTTTTTAATGTTGTAATTAAACTCAATTTTTATAATGAAATTTATGCTAATGAAAAAGAAAAACGCATATTTAATTTTATATAGGCTGCCTTTACATCTATAATAGATTCATTTTTAAGAACTGATTAAATTAATATTAACAACAAAACTTTCCGAACATTGAAAACTTTGAAAATCTAGAGCAGTGTCCGTGTGTCCGTACTTTGAAAATATAACAATTGATTATACTAAACACAATTTATAGCTGGGATGTTATATTCATAAGAGGTTAGAAAAATGAGAGGCGCAGCTAAAGTTTTTTACTTATTTAATCCACACAGCTGACGTTTCGATTCAAAAAGAGGCTCAAATTTGGTGTTGAAAAAAGATAAATAAAATGAAAACAAGTTTTGGAGTAGGTTCTGTTTCAATTTGGCCATCCCAAATAAATTATGCTTCGAGAGCACCCTGAGTTAGAAATGTTTCTTAATCAAGGGCGGATACAAGGGGGGGGAAAGGGGGTAATTACTCCCCCCCGAGATTTGAAAAAATACCTTTTTTTCCGGAAAAAAATATATTAAGAACGTAAAATTTTAAAAATCAATACTTAAAAATTTGATATATATTTATATTCACACGAAAATACCAGGTTCCGCAAAAGAGTGAAATTTCCCGCGAATAGGACACGAAAAAATTTTTGGTTCCGCGAACGGCACATGAAAAAATTTTTGGTTCCGCAAAATCAAAATTTTGGTTCCGCGAAAAACAAAATTTTTCGTAGAAAAATTTTTGAGAACAGGCCCCCCCCGAAAAAAATTTCTATAAACGCCCCTGGCACTGTGCGACGAGTCACACCAGATTACCCCCCCCCCCCCCCGCCCAGAAGCACCTCTGGATCCGCCCTTGTTCTTAATATACTGTATAAACATAGGCGCCGGAACTGGGGGGGGCAAGGGCACATTGCCCCCCCCCCTGGCATCCCACAGGGGGGGCAGAGGGGGCAATATGTCTTCTTTTATTTCATTTATTTTTAAAAATGATATATTTTTACTTTTTAAAAATAAAATCTTCTAAATTAAAAAAATTGAAAGAGTAAGAAATTCATTTTTTTTTTTCAAATTTTTCCAAAAATTTTTGATAAAATCACTAGCAAATTTTTTAAAATTTTAATTTTATTAAAATTGTGTTTATATTTAAAATTTTTAGTTTTATACTAGATTTGTTTTTGTTTTATACTATTTGAACATATTAAATTATTTTAATTTTCTAAAAAAAAATTTTTGCCCCCCCCCCTGATTCAAATTCGTTCCGGCGCCCCTGTGTATATACCAGGTAAAATCGTTCAGCCTCCGCAAACTGTAAATCAATTTTTATCGACAAAAATATCGATAAGCGATTAATTGCTGTGTATTCATTTTCTTTTTTCCGTTGCTCACTTTAATTACGTACCTGATGTTGCCCTCTCCCCCTTGAAATAAAAAGCCCAGGGCAGCCACGAGCCACAATCAATCATTAGATGGAGAAGGAAAAAAAAAAAAAAAAAACAGAGAACAGTTCGGTAACCTCCTCATGCCAAGCAGCCAGTTACTTACCATTTTATTTTAGCAGTTATCGTGTGAGTGACTTATTGGGCAACGCCTCGGGCGCAGAACTATTCTCAGGATGATTCGGTTCATAGCCTGATGACCTGCAACATCATTTAAATAATCGAAGTTTTTTTTTTTTTTTTTTTTCAATTTAGAAAAACAATATGGTTTGGTATGTCAAGTGAATTTTTTATTGCGGTTGGGTATTTGATTGAATTATTGGCATTTTGTAAACTCTCTATCCATCTGTTTGGACAATATATGATAATATGAAAATGATTATTAAAATAAGTAAGAGAAAATTGAAATTCTAGTCTTGTAAAATGTTTAGACAAATGAATTTAAATAAAAAATATGAAATAAATATTGAATAGTAATTGCTCTCTTATGTCATTAATATAACTAATTTATGAAAAGACCAATACTTTATAGGCTAGTTTAGAAAATATATATAAAAAAAAAAACTTTGCTTACCTTTGTCTATTTCAATTAGGTTATAAAAATAAAATATTATTTCACACAACAATCAAAAGCAATTTGAAGTAATAAATTCCATTTATGAAATGATTAGTGTGAAGTTAGAAATATAATAATTGAAAAATTATTTATTATTTAATTTTATCTCAAAATCATTTTAATATTACATATTAATTTAAAACATAATAAATATTTCTTTAATTATTGATTAATAAAGAGCAAATTAAATAAATTCAGAAATTTAAAATGTTGTTACCAATTTAATAATAGTTAACATTTTATCTTGATAGACAAATAAATATTAATATTAAAATAAATATTAATTTAATTTTAGAATAGGCTATGAAATAATTAATTTTTATTTTTAAATTTATATATCTTCGTTTAAAATTTAAATATCTTAAAATAATTAATACCATATTTCATATTTAAAAGCGCCGGCGCCGTCGCCATGTTGATGACGCAATAGACGTTGACGAATTAACAATCTGACAGGCCGTCACTTCGTCTCTCGTGTTAATTGTTCGTTTAATTATATTTCTTTAGTGATAGTGATTTTGTTTTATTATAACATCAAATATATCAATTATTTTCAAAGTTTACAAGATTGTGTGTTTTTTAAAGAAGATTTACCAATCCATTAAAGGTGAATGATTTTAAAAGGTATTATTTTTAAAATTCAATAATTTAAATAACGTGATATATTGAATTATCCTTAATTATCAATTCAATGAAAAAGAATACTTTTAATTTTATTTTGGGAATTTATATTTCCATGGCTTGTTTGGTGTTATTGTGTTATAAAATTTTTTTTATCTCCGAATATTATATGAAAATAAATCCATCCTTTCTCTCATTAATGGAAATAATTTAAATAGCTGATCTGTACACATTTAGAGCCAACTACACTTGATACGATTCTTATTTGTTGTCGAAAAAAAAAAAAAAATATGTTTAAGCCGTTAATTCAAATCACTTGACAGGCAAATTTAACAAATTCCATCATACATTACCACCTACCTCTCTCTCTGTTGATGACCATCAATAAAGAAGCTATTATTTATTATGACTATAATATTCTAAATTGCGATAAAACTATCTAATTTATTTAGTGATATATAATTTCTCGCCTCTCCTTAAAAGAAATTATTATCTTGATACAAAGTCCAGGTTTTTTTTCTTTTAGGCCGCCCCTCTACGTGTGTTTGCCTGCTGTTTACTATATTATAAAATTATTTAACATGGTCGTAAAATACTAATAATCATCATTTTGGCCTAATAACTGTATGTTTCAATAAAATAAGCTATTTTATATAAATTGATTGATTTTAGGGAATTCAGCGAAGGGGCCCTCCACCTTCACAAAATAAAAAGAAAACAGATTGCAGCCCAAAACCAGCTCTTCAGGGACGTACGTCATTCGAGGGGTGCGGGGGCAATTTGCGCCCTCTACCCCTAAGATTTTGAAAATTTTTTCTAAAATCCATATATATTTATACGGAGAGTCCGTCCGACCGTCTTTCACTTCTGGTTTGAATTTCAAAATAAATTTCACATCTTTTTAGAGGATGTTATTAATGGACAAATTCTTACCACTGCCTCTTTTAGTTGTTAGATAAAAAATAATTTTAGTATATTTTGGAATATACAAATTACAAAATATACTAACATTCTTTGAATCCCCAAGCTGCTCGAAATAAGACCTACTATAGGGAGCTAAATGTCGGACTTAAATTTCGACTATAGGCCTAATGAGATAGGAAAAGGGGGTGTATATCCGCATTTGAACCATCTTCAGAGCTATAATTATACATTTGAAGGAGGTATATAGCTGAATGTTGATATTCAAATAGGCAGAAAGAATGAGCAAGCAGCTAATTATATTTAAATTTATTAACAAACCAGAGCCGACGTTTCGGTCGCATATGGGACCATCTTGAGTGTCAGGTTAATGTCTGAAAAATATATTAATCCTCGCCAAGTTATATTGGGCATACACAATTGTAATCATGATAATGGCTCAAATTTTATTATTATCGTACCATAGACAGAGAGTGAATTCATATAATAAAATTTGAGACATTATCATGATTGAGCTACTTACAATTGTGTATGCCCAATATAACTTGGCGAGGATTAATATATTTTTCAGACCTGGCCATGAAGATGATCCAATATGTGACCGAAACGTCGGCCCTGGTTTGTTAATAAATTGAAACAGCTGCTTGCTCATTCTTTCTGCCTATTTGAATATAATTATACATATACAAGGGCAATTAGAACCAATTCAAGTAAAAATATATAGGCCTAATATTATACTTGACGAAAAGTCATTATGCAAGTGTCATAGTGGATGATTTTATACATATACATAGTTGAACCAAACCTTAAATAATACAATTGGTTCGCCATATATAATATTATATATTTTTACATTTCTAATGTGTAATACTTGAATTGGTTTTAATTGCACTTGTATATATGTATAATTATAGCTCTGAAGATGATTCAAATGCGGAACCGATCCGGTGTGTGAATTAAATAAATAAAGAAAAAACTTTATCTGCGTCTCTCATATTTCTACACTCTTATGAATATATCATCACAAATATAAATTGTGTTTTTTTAATTTTTTCACTACCATATAAGCTCTTAATTAGATGAATTAAACGGAGCTTGCGGAGCGAGGGGGGTGGGAGCAGCACCCCCCCCCCCCTCATGCTCACCCCTACCTGGCGCTTGCACCGTCTTTCCTTTGAGCTTAATCACTATATCTTAAAATTTCATTGACTTTAATATTTTTACACCCTATCGTCGTCTTTTATGGTAACCGTTGTGATTTTAATCAATTAATAGCTAACTATAAATTTTTCATAACCTACACACATAAAACTTTAGAAAGTTTTAATAATAATAATAATTTTTGTTCTTTTTGTTTTAGATGGAAATTAAGGATTAAGACGCCGTCATCACTCCTCTTATGGTGAGTGCCCGGAGTTGAATTAATATTTTAAAATGTCGTAACTTTATTTCAATGATTATGTTGGGTTATACCTATTAACGCAACATTCAATATGATTTCGATCTTTATTGTACGCGTAATTATTACCTCAACTAAAAAGGATATTCTATTATTATCTATTAGTTCACTTTACAAATATTTTCTAATAAAGAAAAAAATCTAGTGTGACAGCACACAACTTTCTCTTACCTTCGGTAATTGAAAGATAAATGGTTACCATGGTTACAAATATTTTATGACTATGAAATTTAATATACGTGGGGGGGGAGGGGCGGGGGCGGGCCCCAATCCCAACCCCGCCGGCCCCGGGCCCGAGTCCGAGGCTGTTTTCTGCTTTTTTTTTAGCTTATCGAATCGATAAAAATAAAATAAAAATAACCAAAAAATATAATATAACATATTATATTTTAAAAGTTAAAATCAATAAACTTAAAAGGCTAAAAAGTAAAAAGGAAGAGGGAAGGGAGGAGGGGGAGGGTGAGGGAGAAAGAAGAAGGAAGAATGTTAAAAAAAAAAAAAAAAATAATAATAATATACGTATCAGCGGAAACTAAATATATGTTGATGCAAAAAATCTGGTGTGACAAGCACAGAACACAACTTTCGATTACCGAAGGTAAGGGAAAGTTGTGTGCTGTGCGACCAGTCACACCCGTTTTTTTTTTTAACTCTTTCCGGCCACTGAGGCCATTTAGACTTTATTAAATACATAGTACCAATGGCTACCGGGAGATAGACGTTCCACACGATGATTGGGGGTCATCAATTCCGAGCATTCGCCGCGTTTGGCATAGCTTAACCGCATCGATTGAGGTGACAACATTTTTGTGTTAAAAATGATAATTTTTATTAAATCAAATTCTCATAAATATACAGTATTTAGACCTAATGTTTCAATTAACGTCAATTTCCACTAGACCTGCCGTTCAGTGATGGAGGAAACAAAATTTTGAATTAATATCCAACAAAACATCGAGATTATGTTGATTTGTCCCTCAAATTGAAAATCGACATATTTTTCTTTATTTTATTTAAATTGTATTAATTAAATTGAATAAAATGATTTGTAGACAGGAGAAAGAGCAGGTACAGCCAAAAAACAAAAGCCTCCGATTTAAAACAATTCAATGAGACGGTCAATAGGGCGATACATAAATTTACATGTATCGCCCTATTGACCAACTCCGGGACTTTTAACAATTTTGAAGGACTGAAGATGGGTAATTTAAATTCACCCGAAACGTCTCATTCAATTGTATTAAATCGGAGGCTTTTATTTTTTGGCTGCACCTGCTCTTTCTCTTATCTATAGAAAAACAGCCACTGACTTCATTGATTTAAAATGATTTGTATTTGTGTTCTTAGAAATGTATAAGATATTTCATATTAAATTCTTAAATTAGAGTATCATTAAGATACATTAGAACAGGTCTTCTTAGAAGAAAGTGTTAGGCTACTTTATTTTAGACGCACAGTGTATATTAATTAATTCTCCTTAAGTGGTGTTGCTGAAGTTGGTTTATTAAAGAGAAAGAAAACGCTATATTTTCAGCAATTTTTTAATTAGCAAGGCAATATTCCATATTTCGGAGACCTATCGGCACTCCTTCTTCAGTGGATTTCACCTCATTCACCACATACGGCCCTTACAATTAAAACCCTTGGGAGCGACCATGTTTTAATCATCAGCAATGATTAATCATTGTTGATGATTAAAACATGGTCGCTCCCAAGCGTTTTAATTGTAAGGGCCGTATGTGGTGAATGAGGTGAAATCCACTGAAGAAGGAGTGCCGATAGGTCTCCGAAATATTTGGAAATATTGCCTTGCTAACTAATATTATAAAAATTGCTGAAAATATAGCGTTTTCTTTTCTTTGTATTAATTAAGTTATAGGGCTCGTGAATAGACTTAAATGAAATGGGAGAACCTTAAAAACAATGTTTGATTTCGCTATTTTTCAACTTCAAATCCAAAAACAAAAAAAATCTCGCGTTTCTCATTTTCTTGGTATATAAAATCGATAGGGCCTAAATTCAAGTGGAATCAAGAGTTTAGTTGTTGGTCGGGATATGATTGCTGCGTCGAGAGAGACGCCACACCCTCTGCAGGCAGGAAACGTTCACCGATCCCTCCCCTTGAAATTCTACTAATTGCGTGGGTGGGGACATTCAATCATCTCTCTCTCTCTCTCTCTCTCTCTCGTAACCTCCTAATTCCCTTTCCATTACGGATTTCAAATCTTTTCTAAAAATTTAATGGATCTTAATGTTAATATATTTATGCAAATTATCAAATTTTTTGAGTTATTGGATACAAAGATATCGATTCAAATGAATTCTTAGGGCCGGTGGATGGCTTCTGTTCTAGTCCAATTAACAAACTTATCCGACCGATAGCAAATAATCTATATAGTAAACAAACGCTTAACCTTCGAGTTAAAAATAATGGGTTCCCTGAGTCTTACTGCTTTGTAATATAACATATTTATTAGATTTTCGAGTTAAGGCGGGGCAGGAGCGAAGTGGTTACGCATGTTTTTCCCGCTAAGATGGCGTTGTGTGTCATTAAAAGTAGGGATGCCCAAATATCAAGTAATTCAAAAATTTGCCAAGAGATGTCAGAATGGTAGCTAATAATATTTAATGCATTTGGTTGATTTTCATTGATCTTTTAACAATAAATACTTTATAAATGTTATTATATATTATGTATCTTTTATAAAAGCATAAAAATATATAAATATAGGCCAGATATAGGCTAATACTATATCGGCTGTTAGACTAGCCTGCCATCTATTGCAAGAATGCTGAACTCATTTGACAGTTGATTTTTAAATAAATCATCTAAGCTTATTTTAAAAATTTCTTAATTAATATGTGATTAATAATAACAATAAATTCATTTTTAAATTTAAACAAAATTAAAGATTATTGGGACAGATTGTTTTTTTGTATTTGCTTGATAACAAAAAAATTAATTACGATAATTTTTTAATAAGTCATTAAAAATATTAGCTATAGCTCGATGTCCCAATAATCTCTTATGAATTTAATTCATTTAAAAAAAATACCGCATTGAAAAATTCCTTATAATAGTCTAGTTTTTTTTTTAAAGTACGTTTAGACGTCGCTCCTGAACCCCTTTAAGCGAAAGAATATCTTCTCTCATCAATTCTTATTAAAGCCAGAGAAAGAAAAAACATTTTTTTTTCTTATTTTTTATTTGACACTATAGTTGATTACCCTTTTCACTATAGTGAAAAGGGACTAATCGAGGCCGGACTCTGCGTATACTTTGCGGTATATAATTTTATTGATTTCTTTTTCGAATTTTAAATAAGACATTTCTGGCCATAGGCTTCAGCGAGCCTCCTCAGGGAGATTTATCCCCCCTCCCCAACCCCTCCCTACTGTCCAGTGACATGTGGACCGTTTATTTTGAAAGTAATGCAAGTCCATTTTCTATTATTTCAAGAAAATTAAAGACAAATCATATGAAGTCGTGCAATGTTTCTATCAATAAGTAATTTGATTAAATAAATTTGTTTTAGGCGAATGTGACTAAACTAAAGTATATTTCGTTTCGAATTTTTCGTTATACACATTAAATAATCATAGGGATAAAGATTTTTGCACACTATTGGGAGAAACAGTATATTTGGGGCATTCCACGCCAACTCGACCACTTCTGAACCCGACCATTTTTGATTTGGCTGAAACTTTGTCATCTTTTTGTACCCTATTGAAAACGTGTCTGAGAATTTTTTCAGATTTTTCGACCCATCCAAAAAAAAGTTATAGCATTTTCAAAAAACATCGATTTTATTTTTAAATAACCGTAAAACTGTCAAAAATTAACTTATCGGGACGTTTTTTTTTTTTTGAAATTTTTGTCTTTAAATGTACTTTTCAGAAATAAATATGACAAAATTTTACAGATTCATCTTGAACGTTTTTTTTTTTGACATTTTCGGAAAAAACAAAAATTTCGGGATGAATGACACTTTTTTTTTTAATTTTTTTTTTTTTATAAAAAACTTTGATTTTTTCTACAAATGCTCTGAAAATTTCAGAGTGGGATTATTTCGCGTTCTATTTTTTTTTTATTATTGAAATTTTTTTTTTTTTTCCGCTTATTTTTCATGACGGTGCTCTTAAATTCTTCCAGGATAATATGATTACACAGGATCTCAAT
>JAKCPI010017719.1:0-22867 GCA_023213315.1 Euborellia annulipes | reverse complement strand
TTTTTGCATTCGATTCAGAATCCTCTAAAACCAAATAGAGAAAATCCAAAATCTTAAAAAAGTTGTACCACTTTTTTTAAGAGGAAAAAACTCATTTTTTTCGATGTTTTTCAAAAATTTCACGATATTTTTTCATTTTTTCGCTCATATCTTCTAAACGGTTAAAGATATCTTCAATATCTGAATTAGTCAATAATCTGCATTAAATTTTGAAAATGACAAACCTCTTTTAACTATTTTTTGAGGTTTGTTTACACATATAAATAATTCGTGCAAAAAGAACCTCATTTCTGATGATTTTGCCGCGGCTTCAGTTCATTTTCATTGTTTTTTTGCTTCAGTATTTAATGTCCAATTTCAATAATTTTTTTGCGAATTGTTCCTCACATCCTATACTTTACGTCAGGTAAATTTCATTTTTTTCATCAACCCCTTCTATTTAATTTTCAAGTGTGAAAAAAAAATAACACGAAAATTTTCATTTTTTGAGATGGTTTTTAAACATCTGTGTCTTTAGACAAGCTAGACAATTGCGGTTTTTTTATTTGATTCAGTACCATCTGCTGACGACTAGAAAAATCCAAAATCATGAAAAAAGTTATACCCCCTTTTTTAAATTACAAAAAACTCATTTTTAGCCGATTATTTTTTTACATTTTTGGCTATATTTTTTGAATGATAAGAGATATCTTCAATCTCATAATTTTGTATTTTTCTACATTAAATTTGGAAAAGAATGAGACCCTTTGCACTATTCTAAGGCATTGTTTAGCGGCTGTGCAACTTTTGGCGTGTGATACAAAATTTTTTTTATTAATTTTTTCATATTCATGGCCATATTTTTTAAACGATTATCAATGTCTTAGATATGATTTACTTTTTATAATCTACATTAAATTTCCTTTAAAACGAGCCCAGTTTGGACCTGATAAGCCTCTATTTAAGTTCTTTAAACTTTTTCTAAAAATGGAAGAAATTTTTATTTTTTGTTTGTTTGTTTGAAGAGTTTCTTTCAATTTTCGCCTATATTTTTTGAATGGTAAGAGATATCTTCAATCTCATAATTTTGTATTATTCTACATTAAATTTGGAAACAAATGAGCCACATTACAGCATTCTCAGACATGGTTTAGTATACTATCTATTCGTCAATCACGAGACAAACTTTTAAGTAGATATTTTTTTTCCGAGATATTTCTATACAATTTTAGCTATATCTTTTTAATGGTAAAAGATATCTTGGATATCAAAGGTTTTCACATTCTAGATTAAATTTTGTAAAAAAATGAATACCATTTAATTTAATTCAGACATTGTTTAGGGTATTTAAAACCACTTCTAAAATGTAAGAAATTTTTTTTTGTTTGATTGCTCTGAATGATCCACATTGCAGTATTCTCAGGCATGGCTTAGTATCTAAAATGAACGAAATTATAGATTATTTCAATTTTTCTTTAGATATCTTCAAAACATAGCAAAAAAATCATTTTCTATTCATTCCCTCATAGAGCCTTCCACGACCACAACATTTCATTTGGCTCATATTCTTTTTTTTTTTACTTAGCGCCGGGTATTTTTAACATTCTTCAGACCCGGAAATTTTTCAAACCCTCCCGTACCGAGGAAAATTTAGTGAATGAATGAATGAATGTCTAGGAATTTTTTTTTTTTTAAACATTCACACTTTTTTCTCATTCACACTCACATTCACACATTCTTTCCGGCAACTTAGGCCATTTAAGGCTTTGACGATGTATGATACCCCTGAATCATACATTGTATAAAATTTCTTTTATTTAATAAAAAGTTTTAAATAATACATCAAATAAAAAAAAAAATTATTTAAAAATATTTAATTTTTTTTACATATTTAAATTTATAATAAATAATAAACTTTTTCAGATGTCAGAAAAAAGAAATATTTTAAAATTGTTTATTTTTAACTTTGCCCATCAACCGTAGGTTGAGGTAAAGTTAATGTAATCATAAAAAAAAATCGAAATTTTTCTGAAGCTGCCAAAATTCGTTTTGAGGTCCCCTGAATCCATTTAAGTTGTTTTTGGAATGATGTCTGTGTGTGTGTGTGTGGTAAATTTTTTCGTCAATGAAAACTCAAAAACTATTTGTTCAATTGTTTTGAAATTTTGCACCCATAAACTAGGTAGAGGCCAAGAAGTGAAAAGCTTTTGCTAAACATCGGACCATTAGAGGGGGGGGGGGCAAATATTTTTTCTTACATAACCTATACTTTTTTTTATATATTCAGAAACAAGACTTCCTCCCGAGTAAAATGATATATAATATTTATAACATCGGACCATTAGGGGGAGCTCTAGGGGGGGGGGGGGAAATATTTTTTTCTTACATAACCTATAATTTTTTTTATATATTCAGAAATATTCAGAAACTAGAATTTCTTCTGAGTAAAATGATATATAATATGTATACCATCGGACCATTAGGGGGCTCTAGGGAGGGAGGGCAATATATTCTTTTCTTGAATAGTGGGTGGGCAAAGTTGTGCGCTCGGCTTAGTCCGACCCTTTATTTTTTAATAGGGCCTTGCCCGTCCAATTTCATTTGCATGCCCGTCCTCCTAATCAGTTTATTAAAGTGAAATTTAGACTTGCTACGCGCCCATAATTTTTTCATGGTATTCAAAACCCACAGCCCGGGCAGGGCGAATATTCAATTATTTTAAACTTGATTCAGTCTATTTTCATTTGGGCAGAAATCATATGGGCTTTAAAATTAAGGGGAAAACTACTGATCACGTCCCGAGACGCCGCCCGCCAGGGCCAAGTTGGGAATGGCGCGGCGAAGCCGCGCCTTTCCAACTTGTTTTCTATAATATTCAAAAACAGAAAGTGGAAATAAATTTTTTTTTTATGCTTTAAAAGAATTTGAAATCAATTTTTTTTCTTTAACGACAAATAGACAAAATTCTAAATTCTAGTTCGTGAAAATAAAAACAAAAAAAATAATAAATTGCATATTGATTAATTAAGGTAAAAACGTTGTTTTTTGGGATTCCTCTGCCAATTTGCCCCAACGAGTGGTTTTTTGAACACAATTAGAGTTGCTTTTAAAAGGAAATCCCTTTGGGTGTTTAATTAAAACAGTGTGACGTCATCTAAAAATTTTCCACTAATCAAATTTTCAAATCGATTATCCATTTATTGTGCTGCTGTCTGTCCCATATGAATAGAAATTGAATATTTGAAGCCAAATAATTATTTAAAGTAAAGATAAAAAAAGTTAAAATGATATCTCTTTAAAATTATTTGTGTATGCAAGTCGTGTAACCGAAACGTTGCTAAAAGATTCTGGTTGTGTTTTTTATTCCTATTAATTGATTTAAAAGATTTTAAAATAATTATATCTAAAAAAAAATTCTAATTAATTATTCTTATTATTAAAATAAATTCTCAAATAATAAATGATTATTGAAATAAAAAGGTACAACAATAAAGGAAATAATATAATGAAGTTCCATTGTTGCGCCTTTTTATTTTAATAATAATTAATTGTTAAAAACAATTGAAAATTATTTAATTTTATTATTTTTATTGATTATTTGTTATTTTAATTTTGTTTATTAACAGGATCGTATATTAAGTTTTGAATTAACTTAAATAAAAGGTAGATAGCTAGTTACATATAGGATAAAATGCAAAACAAAAGGGCGTTTCCATTCACTTTTTCTCATGTTTGCTTGCGTGTCTGCTATTTTTGCTCTAGGGAAATAAATGCTGCATCTCTCTCTCTCTATGCGTGAGTGAGTGAATGTGTTTTAACAGCAAAAAAAAAAAAAAAAAACCTTTCTTGTTAAATAACCATCCAATGTGAGAAATGCTCAGTAAAAATAAATGTCTGACTTTTTAATAGTAACGAGAAAAAAAATACTTTGCAGGGAATTTAATCTAGAATATTTTGGCTATTTGTTTAATGGGTTCTGCTTTCAATTCAGAAAGATGTTGTGCCTGAAGAAGGTCACAGAACGAGAGACCGAAACGTTGTTTGTTTTTTCTAAACATCCAATTACTAGGGGAAGGGTATTAACAAGGCTGTTATTACCCCCAACCTTGGTAGTTTGGCTGGCCACGGGGCGCGAGTTCGAATCCCAGGCGGTACGATGAATATTTATTGAGAAAAGTAGATTTATAGCTGGATAAAGGTTATTAATGAGAAACAGGATGACGAAAGAAGAGCAGATAGTATTTATTTAATTTATTTAAGGCCCATTAAGCTAACGTTTCAGTTTCGGTCGAGACCATCTTCAGAGCTACAACATAGCACACCAACAACACAACAAGATAATTCCAATCTAGAATTGAAACGTCATTTTTGTTTTCATTAAATAAAGATTGTCCGAAAAAAGATCCATTTTTGTTATTTTCTTCATAAAAATAAAATTATTATATTAGATTTTTTTTAAAAGTTTACGCCAGGAACGAAATCAGACACAAATTTTAACAATCTTTATCTAATTTTTAATTTCGATTGCCGACGTTTCGGACGTAAATCGCATTCTTCCTCAGGACAATCGGCAGTTACGATCGCATCTATATTTTACTAACTATGGATTGTCCTGAGGAAGGACACGATTTGCGTCCGAAACGTTGACAAACGAAAGTAAAAATTAATTGAATATATTTTTATCTGATTTCTTTCCTGGCTGCCATCCTACTCTTATTTGAAAATTTCAACGTTTCAGTTACTATTACTGCAGGTGTTATATTTTTCACTTTGAAATAGAGTACGTAAGTTTTTTTGTTAAAAATTTTAAATCATGCAATAAAAGGAAAAGGGGGCGATGGACCAGAAAAGGTTGCGAACCACTGCTCTAGATTATTGAATAAAAAAGCCACTACTTCAAGTTGGGCCACCAAATGTAAAACAAGAGCATATTTAGATGTAAAATTTCGATTTTAACATCACCCCCCTTCCCCTTGCCGGATTCAATTATAACGCCAATAAGGTAGGTGGCTGTTAGGAGCAATGCAAAAACAACAAGCGGATCGTTATGCGTTTATGCTTTTTATTTTCATTTTCCTTAGGAAAGAAAAAAAAAAGAAAGAAATTTAGGTCATTCCATTCATCGCCCAGCGATCAAGAATTCTTTTTTTTATTATTATTTGAACATAAATATTGATATTTCTATGAGCATCTAATAATAAAGAGAAAAATTTGATTTCATTTAGACTAAGCTACGTAAACAGTAGCCCGAATTTGGACCCTGTTACGCAAATGTGTGTCAAATGCCAGGTACCGAGATTCGAGAAAATTAACATTAAATTAGTATTAGGAAGATGTATGGCAGCCAGCAAGTGATAAAGAAACTATTTGAATATTGACGACGTTTCGGGATCACGTCGGTCCCATCTTCAGGACGATAAACTGTTATTGTTGCTTAAATAGATGCAATCTTTGCAAATACTTATATATGCATATGTATATGAGAATTGTCGTAGGCGCATGGGCTATATTTTTAATTATGTCGCAAATGGGCCCGAAACGACAGCACTGGCCAAGAATGAAAGACTCAGTCTTTAATAACATGGAAACCTCAAATCAAAGTTATAATAATGAAATCGACTTTATATTATTTATTTATTTTTTTTTTTAACATTTACACTTTTTTTCTCATTCGCACAGTCTTTTTCTGCAATTTAGGCCATATATTTATTTGGGGTCCAGGCATTCTTATTTAAGCAATTCGGTATCCAAATGGCTTAAATAAAATCATCGGACTGCCTGGAATCCGAATCCCCGACCCTTGGTATACAAGGTAGGCGCGCTACCAACTACGCCAAGCCCGGAGGCATTTATTTTGTTGTCTTTTCGAAATCGCATTGATCCTCATCTTTCTTCATTATCAGAAATACAGTAGAGTCCCGTTAGTCCGAACTAATTGGGACCGAGGGTCGTTCGGATTAACCGGAATTGTAAGCTTGAATTAGTTAATTTTGATAATAAAGTCGTATTTATAACGTTGTAAACCGTGAAACTTATCGGTGATATTAAACTCTAAATAAATATTTCATAAAATAAAGTTTCCTTTAATGTCTAATCTATATATATAATAGCGGTGTGTCCGTCTGTCCGTCTGTCTGTCTGTCTGTCTGTCTGTCTGTCTGTCTGTCTGTCTGTCTGTCTGTCCGTCTGTCTGTCTGTCTGTCTGTCTGTCCGTCTGTCACGCTCTGTTTGACCAACTTCCCGTTGGAATTTTGAAACGAAGTTTTGCAGTCATATAGAGGACGTTATGGAGAGTCCCGGAAAAAATACTCGGGTTCCGAAATTCCTATAACTTTTCGAGTTATTAATTCTTAAAGTTACGATTTCTCCCATAGGAAATGTATAGAGAAATATTTAAGTATTCTTTGCAGTTGTGTATTCTATGAAGGTAAACAAATCCTCAAGCAGGCACTGGACTGGAATACTTAATACTAATAATTTTCTTTTTATAATGAATAAAAAGGCGAGGGTCCGCCGCAGGCGGGGCCGAGCCAGCTGGCGGGGTCCAGGGGGCGTAGCCCCCGTCTAGACCCGCCACCCAGTTTCTCATCAAGAAAGGCGAGGGTCCGCCGCAGGCGGGCCCGAGCCAGTGGGGGTGGGGGTCCAGGGGGCGTAGCCCCCCCTGGCTAGACGCGAAGCCCGCCGAAGGCGGGCGGCGCGGCTAGTTTTCATTTATATTCCTCTTAAAAAAAAAAAAAATCGTACGCAAAAAGAGTTCGGATTAACCGGAAGTTCGGATTAGCGAGGTTCGGATTACCGGGACTCTACTGTAATATCAAATTAAGTACTACGAAACAATGTGTTAGGCACATAAATCATTTTTGCAAAATGAAAATCCTGCATTGAAATATTGTAAAAATAATTTTAAACTTTTACATTAAATATAAATTTTTTTAGGACATATTTCATAAAAAATACTATTAATTTGAAACAATATTTCGTGCTTAAATCAATTTTTAATTTTATTTTTTGGCGCTTGACACACTAATGCGTAACAGGGTCCAAATATATTTATATTTATACACCTAAACCATTTGTGAGATAAGAAAGAAAAACTAAAAAATACGGTGTGACTGGCTGCACTTGCCCTCGGCAATTGAAAGATGTATACTGTGCGGTCACACCAGATTTTTTGTGCCGAGATAGACTCAGTATTTAGTACCTTGCTTGCTTGCTTAGTTATTTTACAAACTTTTAATTTCATTTTATGTTTTATACACAATAGATCCCCAAATGGGGATTTAACTTTGGCTCTATGGAAGGAAGAGCCGGTAAGTGAATTTGAAATTTTCAAAGCAAAATGAGAATATACATTTTAAAGGAGCATCTAAAAAAAATATTTGATTAATTAATTAATCTTAAAATCCTACACAGATTCAGAGATTCTATTAAAGAGTGTGTAACAAATTCCTTTTTTTACTTTAAGGCTATCTATTCTAAAATAAAACAAAAAGTAAATAATTATTGTTTAAAGCAAAAACAAACAAGATCACACAAGTGAATTGGATGTTTACAAGACTGTGTGTGTATATACATACAAGCAGGAGGGAGGGGGAGGGGAGGGGGAGGGGGGAATTTTTTTTTTTTTTTTTTTTTTTAAAAACATTCACACTTTTTTCTCATTCACCCTCACATTCACACACACATTCACACAGTCTTTTCGGCAACTTAGGCCATTTAAGACATTTAACGATAACCGTTATTATTAAATTATATATATTGGGGTCCAGGCATTCTTATTTAAGCCATTTGGTATCCAATTGGCTTAAATAAAATCATCGGACTGCCTGGGGTCCGAACCCGCGACGTTTGGTATATGAGGTTAGCACGCTAACCTCTACGCCATGCCCCGAGGGCGGAGGGGGAATTGATCAACCCTTTGGTTTCGAGGACGTCTCGCACGAGCTCGCTGTTGTTTATTTAGGCAAACAAATACCTTCTAACAGATTGTTTCAATTAAAATTGTATACTTATTCTTCTCAAAAACTAAAAGAGCTACGGGGTGGAAATTTTATATTTAAGCTAGGCACGTGACAGGAAACTTTTGAACAAAATTAGCCAAAGAATACTAGTTCTTTACTGATGTACAGTGAGGGACAATATTAAGTTCCACCCATGCGTTTTCTACTTGTGATTATTTCATTGTTGGAAATTTTCTAGGCTTGAACCATGAAAGTTTCCATTAAAAAAATAAAGGGTCGGACTAAGCCGAGCGCACAACTTTGCCCACCCACTATTCAAGAAAAAAATTTTGTCCCCCCCTAGAGCCCCCCCTGATGGTCCGATGTTATACATATTATATATCATTTTACTTGGGAGGAAGTCTAGTTTCTGAATATATAAAAAAAATTATAGGTTATGTAAGAAAACAATTTTTGTCCCCCCCCCCCCTAGAGCGCCCCCTAATGGTCCGATGTTAACCAAAAGCTTTTCAGCTCTTGGCCTCTACCCCTAGTTTATGGGTGCAAAATTTCAAAACAATTGAATGAATAGTTTTTGAGATTTCGTTGACGAAAAAAAATTACCACAGACACACAGACATCATTCCAAAAACTTCTTAAATGGATTCAGGGGACTTCAAAACGAATTTTGGCAGCTTCAGAAAAATTTCGATTTTTTTTACGATTACATTAACTTTCCCTGTCCAACCCACGGTTGATGGGCAAAGTTAAAAAACAATGAAATAATCACAAGTAGAAAATGCATGGGTGGGACTTAATATTGTCCCTCACGGTACTTTTGCAGTTTTTTTTTTTCGATTTTCTCAAAATTCATTCCAATAATTTTGATTAAAATACTTAAATTTTCGGCCAAAGAAACCTAAGTCAGAAAAGATGGGATGAGACTCGCATTCCAAAAAAAAAAAAAAAGGTCAAATGATTTGCACTTGAGGAAGAAAAAAAATTAAAAATTTTTCTGCAGGGCGGGGCGGAAAAAATTATTTTCTTTAAAAAAAAAAAAAAAAAAAAAAAATTTTAACTGTGAAAAATTTTATTTTATATAAATAATTTTGTATATATACTTCTAGGGCTGACTGGGGGCAACCTAAGAGCCGACAAAAATAAAAAAAAAAATTTTTGAGTTAAGACCCCCCCCCCCCCCCCGGAGAAAAATTTCTATATACGCCCCTGATAGGAAATACAAGTTTCGTTTTCGGTTGAAAATCTTGTTTCGGTCGGACCCTAACCTTTTGTATCAAGGTTTATAAAATAAAAATAAATATTTATATGTCTCGAAAAGTAGTGAGCGAGATCTTTTATTTACTAACGTAACAGAGTTGGAATAAAAATGGATCTATTCAAAAAAATCAATTATTTTTTATGTATATTCTTATTTTGCCTTGAAAGTTGTTTGAAGTACACTTTACTCTTGTACTTCATAGGAAAGATAAGAGAAATGTTTGCCATGGTAACAATCTATACATAATAATTGCGGATTGTCTGTCTGTCCGTCTGTCACGCTCTGTTTGATCAACTTCCCGAAGGAATTTTGAAATGTAATTTTGCAGTCTTATAAAGGACATTATGGAGAGTCCCGGAAAAATACTCAGATCCCGAAATTCCTATGACTTTTTGAGTTATTAATTCCTAAAGTTACGATTTCTCCCATAGGAAATGTACAGAGAAATATTTAAATATTCTTTGCATTTATGTATTCCATGAATGTAAACAAATCCTCAAGCAGGCACTGGACTGGAATAGTATTAAAAATATGGTGTGACTTAACGCACCAGTTTTTTTGTGTCGAGTTTCCCAACTGCATTTCATAAGTAAAAAAATCTGGTGTGTGAACGCACAGCACGCAACTTCAATAAGAGAAAGTTGTGTTTTGTGCTTGTCACACCAGATTTTCGTGTTAGTTTCCTCCGATATATTAGAATTCAAGGTGTACAATTTATAAACATGGGAAAATATTATAATAATATATAATAATAATTATAATAAATTTATTTTCATAATTGAGAAAGGCGAGGGTCCGCCACAGGCGGGAGGTCCAGGGGTCGAATATTTTCCCATGTTTATAAATTGTACATCTTGAATTCTAATATATCGGAGGACACAAACACGAAAATCTGGTGTGACAAGCACAGAACACAACTTTCTCTTATTGAAGTTGCGTGCTGTGCGTTCAGCCACACCAGGTTTTTTTTACTTATGAAATGCAAGTGGGAAACTCGACACAAAAAAATCTGGTGCGTTAAATCACACCATATTTTTAATAAAACGCAATCTGACCTCTTACAATTAATTGAAAAAAAAATAACTAGGCCTAACCCTTTAACAAATTGGTAAATGTCCATGTGTGTGTGTGTGTGTGTCAGAAGAGGCAAAAGGTGTCTGTGTGTGGGTGGGTGGGTGGGTAGAGGGAGGGGGGGGGTACAACGCGTTGTCGTCCAGGGGCAGTACTGTAGCGCAGAAGAGCGCACGCCTGTTGGCGAGAGGAGAGAGTATTGATCTGTCTGGACCGCGCCTCATACACACATACACGGTGTATTCAATGGCGTCGACGGGATGCTGGCTGCACGAGAATTCTACCTAACTAACTAACTAACTATCATGATTATTGTGGGGGGGGGGACGAACGAAAAATGATTAAACCGACCAATAAAAAAAATCTGGTGTGACTGGCGCACAGCACACAACTTTCTCTTACCCTTCGGTAAGAGAAAGTTGTGCACCGTGCTGGTCACACCAGATTTTTTGTGTCGAGATATATTTAGTTTCCGATAGCACCTTAGTTTCAAACTTGCATTTTAAATGTTGACTGCTTCAAATAAACTATGGTTATTTTTCAAAATTTTAATCTCATATTTGGACATTTTATACACAATATAGAATCGTAAATAAATACAAAATTTCATAAGAATTGGAAAAAAAAATTTTAAATGCGTAAAAAGTTCCAAATGGGACCCCCTTTTGAATCGAAATTAACATACAAATCCCTATAGGAAATTAACATTAGGCCTATGAGAGAAGGCGGAGAGAGAGACGATAATGTTTGCAAGTGAGAGAGAGACATATATGTTTTCTTTGAAACAATTAAAGACACAAATAAATTTAAAAAAAATGGGAATTTAAATAATAATTGATTTTTAATCTAATAAAAAAAAAAAGATTTAAATTCCGTTACCATGGCAACCATTTCTATCTTTCCTATGAAGAACAAGAGTAAAGTGGTCTTCAGAAGATTTCAACGGCAAAATGAGAATATACATTTTAAAGAGCATCTAAAAAATAATTGATTTATGAATTTTAAAAAAAATCCTTGGAGGGAATTTTGAGAAAATCGAAAAAAACTGAAAAAGTACATCAGTAAAGTACTAGTACTTTTTGGCCGATTTTGTTCTAAAGCTTCGTGTCACGTGCCAGGAGGGTACTTTAATTAAATATAAAATTTCAACTTCCTAGCTCTTTTCGTTCTTGAGATATTTTGTTCACACACACAGAGACAGACCATGTGGCATAAACCATTTTTTTAGACTCAGGGGATCTCAAAACGTGCATATCCATCAAAATCTCGACATCAAATTTATTACATGAAACCAAATATTTTCTCTCTATAAATATATATTACATGTATAGGTAAGAGAAAGTAAAAATGAATTTTCGCGGTTTTCTCTAAAACCGTTAGCCATATATAAAAAACTGATAGATGATATTATGTGCATTTTTTATAGATCTACAACTTGTATATAACACTTTTTTGTATATTATTTATATTTAACAAGATAAATAAATAAAATGAATATTTTCTAATTTTTCAGGGCTCTTGGGGCACCCTTTCCCCTTATACAATTGAGCTGAAATTTTACAAAGGTTATTTTCTTTGGCAATCGCACCAAACTAGGGGGTAGCGTCAAAAAAAATCTCAAAAAAATTTTTCCCCAGTAGTAGCTAGGGTTATAACGTCCTCTATAAATTTCATTTGGAGATTGGTCGGGAACAGAGCGAGACAGACGGACAGACAAACGGAACACTATAGATATAATTTCGCCATAATATAACAATAGAAGAGAATAGCAGAGGTCGTTGCAGTGAAGCAATCCCAAGCATGAGAGAAATTCGGATAGGTGGCCCAGACTAAGCATCCTGTGGCCAGGTATAGTAAATTGAATAAACCCTTAAATGGGCTCCCAATCATCTTCTAGTCCCCCCCCTCCCCTCCCCTCTGCTTGCCTTTCCCTCAGAGCCTGATTGAAACTATTTTATATTTAGTCAATTAACCGGCTATTTGTTCCAATAAACGATTAATGGGGAGAAAAAAAACTCTCCCCTATTTTCCAGTAAATTAAGCAAAGCTTCAAACACAGGCGAAGGGGGAATGCGCAAAGCGATGGAGGGGGAAATGAATCTGGCCCTGAAGATGTGCCCGAAACGTTGCTTATTGATTACATTTAAATCTCTGCGTTATAAACAGAATGACCCTCGTATATGTTAATATATATGAGAGAGAAAGTATTGGATTCATGTCGAGATTTTGACGGATATACACGTTTTGAGGATCCCTGAATCCAAAAAAGCGGTTTTCGCGACATGGACTGTCTGTGAACAAAATATCTCAGGAACGAAAAAAGCTACGAGGTTGAAATTTTAGAATTAAGTTAGGCACCCTCCCAAAGAGTGATAATAAGCTTTTGAACAAAATCAGCCAAAAAGTACTAGTACTTTACTGATGTACTTTTTCAGTTTTTTTTTAATTTTCTCGAAATTCGCTCACAAGGATTTTGTTTAAAATTCATAAATCAACTATTTTTTAGATGCTCTTTAAAAAGTATATCAGTGAAATTTTTCGTGGAAATCGTTTGAAGTAGACTTTACTAATGAAGCATTCGTAGCTCAACGCCATCTATGAATCATCGCATGGTCAAGTTTACTAAAGTGCTAAGAGCAACTAAATATATCTCGACACAAAAAATCTGGTGCGCCAGTCACACCGGATTTTTTTCAAACAGCAGTTTTCCCACAAAAAACCCCGATTTGCGGCTAAACGGTTTGGTTTGGAATACATTGCATGACATAAAGTCATACTAAAATTGGCCGTATTGGAACAAAAATATTTTTAATTTGTAGCCCTAAAAGCCTCTTATTATGCACCAATGACAAACTTTAAAAATGTTTGTTAATAAGCTTATAATCTTTCGAATACATGAGATTAAATATATATAGTCCTGCCATCTGTTGGCAAATTTCCGCATTAGTAGGGCTTTTTGGCTAAATATTTAACGTCATCTTATCAACAAAAACATGCCTCCTGGCGCTTCGCCTTAATACTCTATTAGTTTGCACGTATAAATCAAAAGAAAATGGCGCAGACACCTTACTTTTGATTAGACGATGGCCGATTGTTCTTTGTTAAGGCGGAATAGGACCGAAGGTGTTACGCATGTTTTTCCCTCTGAGATGTCATTAAAAGTATGCCCAAAAAATCAAGTAATTCAAAAATTTGCCAAGAGATGTCAGAATGGTAGCTAATAATATTTAATGCATTTTCATTGATCTTTTAACAATAAATACTTTATAAATGTTTTTATATATTATCTATCTTTTATAAAAGCATAAAAATATATAAATATAGGTTAATAGGGGATCGGCTGTTAGACTAGCCTGCCATCTATTGCAAGAATGCTCAACTAATTTGACAGTTGATTTTTAAATAAATCATCTAAGCTTATTTTAAACATTTCTTAATTAATATGTGAATAATAATAACAATAAATTCATTTTTAAATTTAAAAAAAATTAGAGATTATTGGGACAGATTGTTTTTTTGTATTTGCTTGATAACAAAAAAATTAATTTCGATAATTTTTTTATAAGTCATTAGAACAATTATAGCTCGATGTCCCAATAATCTCTTATGAATTTAATTCATTTCAAAAAAAAGAAAAATTCCTTATAATAGTCTAGTTTTTTTAAAAAGGACGTTTAGACGTCGCACAGTGGGCTGAAATAGGAAAAAAGCGGCCATAATTCGAAAAAATGAACTTCAAAATATAAAAACAACGTTTTGCACACCAATAAAAGACTATATGTGGACCTCAGGACAATAATTCATTTTTTTTTTACCCAACCCAAACCCGAGTTATAGAGCGCCAAAGTGGGCAAGAAAACTTACTAACTTTTCTTTGCGTTTTAAGTCGATATTCAGGAATTTTTTTCATGTATTAATATTGATCCAATTTTAATGAATTTTTTTTTTTGAATCATAGATAAATTAATCTTCTTTTTGGAAATATTTTTGCTTTTCTTGTATTTCAGTTATTTATTTTTAAATAAATTTTTTTTGTAAGTAAAAAAAAGCAATATAAATTTTTTTCAATTTCAAAAAAGTATATGGGATCCATGCGGATCCCTAACAAACTCAATAGATTCTGAAACTAGAATACTTGTAGAACATGATTGCATCGAAACTTTTTGCCCGAATTTGCCCGCCGAATTTTTATTAATTTTTTTATAATTAAATCGGCAGAAAAACAAATGATCCTCCCTCAAACCATATGAACTTTTATTTATTTATTTATTTATTAAAATAAATTTCTCTCTGCTTTACAGATAATATTGAAACGTGACAAAGGGCTGACGGACAAAATAAAACCAGGCTATTATTAGAATGACCATAAAATTTTACGGTGGGGCCTCAAATTTTGTAATCTTTTGAAAAAATAATCTATGAAAAGGGAATATTTGAATATTTGAAAATTTTATCTTTTCTTGTTCATATTCTTATTAATATTATTGAAATAACGATATTATTTTTGTATACAAGTGGTAAAGCCCCCCTGGACCCCCCTTACATGCCTTCGATGAGCAAATGCATCAAATTTATTCTTGCTCACTGTTTGGAAATTTTGCAATTGCTCGACTTCGGGGCAAAATTTTAAAGTTTTAAATTTCCTTCACTGACTCCACTTCCTTTGTCTCTGGCCAATCAGCGAGAGAGAGTGATAAACAGGAACATAAAACAGAAGTTGGTGGCTTTATATTATAGTAATGATATTTATTTTTTAGCAAATAATTTTTATTTAAGTATAATGACAGAGACATAGAAGCCGACTCCAAGGGGCTCGAGCCCCCCCCCCCCTCCCCCAATGTTGAGGGAAGAGAAAATAAGTAATCTTTGTAATCAGCAATCCATTAAAATGTATATAAAGAATTATTGCTTGTATAAGCTTATATCAAAAAAATTATTTTTTGACCCTTTGAGTAAGGGGTAGTTTACCCCATCTATATATTTTGTAGAAATAAATGACATTTTTGTAACCAGTGACCTTTAAAATGTATATAAAGACATATTGCTTGAAATTATCAAAGCAAAATTTTTTTTGACACCTTGAATAAGGGGTAGTTCACCCATGTATGTTTTTGTAAAAATAGATGACATCTTTGGAATCAGCATCCATTAAAATGTATATAAAGACATATTGCTTGTAATTATCAAAAAAAAAATATTTTTTTGCTCCCTTCAGTAAGGGGTAGTTCACCCCATGTATGTTTTTTGTAAAAATAAATGTCATTTTTGTAAAACGCATATTTTTTTTGATTTTTTGACATAAGTTTTATTTTATATTTCACACATCATAATTTTTTTTTCAACTTTGTCTAGGGGTAATTTCAACCCCTTTCGGTAAAATATGAAAATATTGAAGGGTATAGAAGAACATATGATTCTGTATGTATAGTTTTAATTTTGTAAAAATCCGCCCAAAAAAGATAATTATGGCCGCTTTTTTTTCGATTTCAGCCCACTGTGCGTCGCTCCTGAACCCCTTTAAGCGAAAGAATATCTTCTCTCATCAATTCTTATTAAAGCCAGAGAAAGAAAAAAAAATTTTTTTCTTATTTTTTATTTGACACTATAGTGTCGATTAGTCCCTTTTCACTATAGTGAAAAGGGACTAATCGAGGCCGGACTCTGCGTATACTTTGCGGTATATAATTTTATTGATTTCTTTTTCAAATTTTAAATAAGACATTTCTGGCCATAGGCTTCAGCGAGCCTCCTCAGGGAGATTTATCCCCCTCCCCAACCCCTCCCTACTGTCCAGTGACATGTGGACCGTTTATTTTGAAAGTAATGTAAGTCCATTTTCTATTATTTCAAGAAAATTAAAGACAAATCATATGAAGTCGTGCAATGTTTCTATCAATAAGTAATTTGATTAAATAAATTTGTTTTAGGCGAATGTGACTAAACTAAAGTATATTTCGTTTCGAATTTTTCGTTATACACATTAAATAATCAATAGGGATAAAGATTTTTGCACACTATTGGGAGAAACAGTATATATGGGGCATTCCACGCCAACCCGACCACTTTCCGACCATTTTTGATTTGGCTGAAAGTTTGACATCTTTTTGTACCCTATTGAAAACGTGTCTGAGAATTTTTTTCAGATTTTTTCGACCCATCCAAAAAAAAGTTATAGCATTTTCAAAAAACATCGATTTTATTTTTAAATAACCGTAAAACTGTCAAAAATTAACTTATCGGGACGTTTTTTTTTTTTGAAATTTTTGTCTTTAAATGTACTTTTCAGAAATAAATTTGACAAAATTTTACAGATTCAACTTAAACGTTTTTTTTTTTGACATTTTCGGAAAAAACAAAAATTTCGGAATGAATGACACTTTTTTTTTTAATTTTTTTTTTATAAAAAACTTTGATTTTTTCTACAAATGCTCTGAACATTTCAGAGTGGGATTATTTCGCGTTCTATTTTTTTTTTTAATTGAAAAAAATTTTTTTTTTTTCCGCTTATTTTTCATGACGGTGCTCTTAAATTCTTCCAGGATAATATAATTACACAGGATCTCAATAATAATAGTTAGAGGTGATGAAAATTGAGAAAATTTCATTTATCCTGAAAAATTAGAAATTAGTTGTGTATTCAACTACTGAAGAATTTGAGGCGTCAAGTAAAAGCTTAGAAACATGGGCGTAACTAGAGGGGTGCCCGGGGCCTGGCCCTCCTTAGAAAGCTCCTTGCCCACCGGAAGATGGCTGGTCCCATGGACCCCCTTCAATTTTTCTTGGGCAAGGAGCTTTCTGGGGAGGGCCAGGCCCCCTGGCACCCCCCTAGTTACGCCCATGTTTCTAAGCTTTACTTGACGCCTCAAATTCTTCAGTAGTTGAATACACAACTAATTTCTAATTTTTCAGGATAAATGAAATTTTCTCAATTTTCATCACCTCTAACTATTATTATTGAGATCCTGTGTAATTATATTATCCTGGAAGAATTTAAGAGCACCGTCATGATAAAAAAAAAATTAAAAAAAAAGTGTCATTCATCCCGAAATTTTTGTTTTTTTTTCCGAAAATGTCAAAAAAAACGTTCAAGATGAATCTGTAAAATTTTGTCATATTTATTTCTAAAAAGTACATTTAACAGACAAAAATTTCAAAAAAAAAAAAAACGTCCCGATAAGTTAATTTTTGACAGTTTTACGGTTATTTAAAAAAAAAATCGATGTTTTTTGAAAATGCTATAACTTTTTTTTGGCTGGGTCGAAAAATCTGAAAAAATTCTCAGACACGTTTTCAATAGGGTACAAAAAGATGACAAAGTTTCAGCCAAATCAAAAATGGTCGGGTTCAAAAGTGGTCGAGTTGGCGTGGAATGCCCCATTTATAAATCTCTTGTGTGTAATGCCAATTCTTAAATAAATTAAATAAGTAATGACGGTCCCCAATCTTCTTCTAAACTAACATAAGTGAGAATGAATTGATTGAAAAAGCGGAAGAAGCAATTTGCAAGGCAGTCGTTCAGACAGACAGACAGACAGACAGACAGCAGCAAGGTTCCTTTTGCCTTTGACTTTAATCCCTCTCTCTCTCTTGTTAATTGTTACAATGAGATATTACAAACTAAACAGCGCAAGCTCTTTCTGGTTTAATATACGTATTTCTATTATTCATATAATATAAACATCTGGTGTGACTTGGCTGGCGCACAGCACCCAACGAAAGTTGTGTATTGTGCTTGTCACACCTGATTTTTCGTGTCGACATTTATTTATTACCTATAAGTTTAGGAAAATATTTATATTTTGTTACCATAGCAACCATTTCTTCTATCATTCCTATGAAGTGGTCTTCAGAAGATTTCAATGGCAAAATGAGAATATACTGTACATTTTAAACAATATCTAAAAAAATAATTGATTTTTAAATTTTAATCAAAATCGTTTGACCGAATTTTGAGAAAATCGAAAAAAAAAACAAAAATTGAAAAAGTACATCAGTAAAGTACTAGTAGTTTCGGCCGGCCGAATGTTTCGGCTACTTTTTGGCCGAAACCATGATTTTTGGCCGGAACTGGCCGAAACCGTAAAGGTAGCATTCCGATCTCGGCAGTGACTGCCCGGCAGCGACTGCCCGGCAGCGACTGCTGTGCGGCGCTGCCAGAAGCATTCGGATAGCTGCGACCGCTGCCCGGCAGTAACCAAACAGCCTTTATAATTCTCTAAATCATTATTAAAATAATGTTTTTAATATTATCTTCATAGTTATCATATTTAAGAGACCAGATGAGGTTGATTATATGTATGTATTTATTATTTCCTTAATATATGCTATAATTTATATAAATAGTTTTTTTTAAAGTAAATTTTAATAATATTATTATCAATAAATGAAGAATTATAATACAAATATTTGAAAAGAATCGGATTTCATTAAAAAAAAAAAAAAATTAACTAAATGTTCGTGGCTTTTCTTTGGATCGCGGCAGGTTCGTCAAAATAAATAATTTCAATGAAAATTGGACGAGCAACGAACACGGAACCGCGAACTGCTCGCGAGCGGAGCAGAGCGCAGATGTGTACGTACCTTTAATATAGAACTATGTCAAATTTAAATGAACGAAAGAGAGAACTCGTGAAGAGACTGATTGAAGACGAAGAAGAGGAAGACGAAATAATGTTGCTATTACTTTCATCAAAGAGGAATGAAATTGATTCATTATTGATTCATATGCTCCCATATATTTTCCCGAACAACAATATCCTTTTAGAATTTTAGTTAAGAATCGTACAGCGCTGGATTTTTAGAAATTAAATCAACCAAAAACTTATCATTTTCTACAGTAAATGTCGCAATCTTGGCAATTTGAAGCGAGCAGCGCTGCCGGGACTGCTCTCCGGAGCGGCTGGGCAGCGCTGCTGAAATCGGCAGCCACTGCGCCCCCCGGCGGCGCTGCTGGGTCGCTGAGTCGGAAGCTAATTCATAGAAATCCATTTGAGCGGTGCGACGCGGCCCAGCAGTCGCTGCCGGGCAGTCGCTGCTGGGCAGCCGCTGCCGAGATCGGAATGCTACCTTAACCGAAACCGAATATTCGGTCGGTTCCTAGTTAAACTATGAACAAAATAGTTATCAAAGTCAGGTTTAAGCGCTATTAGATTTTACTGAAACTGGAATATTTCTAGCTTATTTTTAAGGAGTGACCCCTTAAAAAAACTTGAAAATTCAAAATTAGAGCCACTTTAGAGCAAATTTTCTAATCAAATTTATTTTTCTCTATATCTCTAAAGCTATGCCTAATAGGGCTAAACTGATGGTATTTTTTGAATCAGCGCTACGCATATACGCAAGAATACTCCAGAAAAAAATTCACTGTTGAACATGAAACATTAATGAATTGTAAAATTTATTTTGATGATAATGTATTTACTACATTTTATTTTTGAATTTTTTTATTGCGCCCGGGTCTCTGTTTTGAGGGGTGCGCGGGGGGGGGTGTTATTTACGCCCCTGACGGGAGTAAATTATCGATAATAATAGATTTATTCTTTTCAATTTTTATAATGAAATCCAATGGAATTGGCACTTAAATAAGAAAACTAAAATAGGTAATAAAATAGCAAGCAGAGACACAGATCGGGTCATTCTGCCGGGCAAGGACGAATTTTACAACTAACAAAACAAAAAAGAAATAAGGACTATAATGAAGGAGAGAAAGAAAAAGCACTAAAATAACAAAAACGAACATCGATTTAATAAAACTTTCGACCGCCGACTCCCGTGGAAACATTTTGTTATTTAAAATTAAATATACAAACGATACACTTGGTTACATGTTTCAAGATTTTTTTTATGGGTGCATAAGGTCTGAGGACCTATAATGACCAATGGTCACATTCAGCCAGGAAGAAAATAAAAACAAAAGGGGAACTCAACTGCGGGAACTGAGAATATGCCTGTTGAGATTAGACTTGAAAGTTTGAAGATTGTAGGTTTTGGGGAAGATAGTAGGGAGCTTGTTCTGTCATGGGGACAAAGGAAGATTGGAATTGACTAGTTCTGTTAGTCGTGATCTGTACAGCATAGGGATGCTGGGACGATGCCTCCCTTGTGTTGGGTGGGATAATTGATTTTAATTCGGCAGAGCATTGACCATGGTAATAGAGAGAGATAGTGCAGACACGCTTCTTCTATGATCTAGTGACTGTAGGGATGCGGCAAGGGTAGAATCACCTATCAGTCTAATTGCACGCCTCTGTATGGCGTCCAAGGAGGAGAGAGCGTCTTTCGACGCCCCTCGCCAAAGCTGGGGACCATATTCAAGACACGGTCGAATTTGTATGTTTATTAATTACAAATTAACATTGATTTAATTTAATTATAAGTACCGTCGGCCAAAAAATAAATATTTTTGCGTATTATCTGGTTATTTGTAAATATTTCGACCCCAGTGACATGGAATCATCTTCAGTACACTCAACAGATGTTTTGCAAATCGTTTCATTCTCCCATCCAATATGACAAATTAGCTGAGCTACCAAGAATGCAATTATGGATTATAAACAAACTCTAAAGTGAACGGTTCGGATAATTCTAACAATGGTTGTTATGGTAACAAGATATAAATATCAGTTTCTCCTTTCGTATGAATTTCAAATTTTACCCCTCTATATCTCCCGAACCGTTCACTTTAGCGTGATTATGAACTAGACTATTTTTGTTTGTAATTTAATTTCAATTATTTTTGTATAGATGAATTTTTGCGGAAAACCGCATAGTTTTCGAGATATTTGCGAAAAACCATCTTTCCGCAACTTTACCGGCTTATACCCGCTAAATGCCCCGGTACTAGAAGTGGAGATTCTAGAGCAGCGTTTTCTAAACTGTGAGGCACGCCTTCCTAGGGAGGCGCGGACTAGTCTAAGGGGAGGCGCGAATATTGGCCACCAAGATCAATTTTTCAAATGATTGCTAGTTTTATAAATAAATTAATAAAATAATTTAGAAGATTCTGGGACGGAGTTTTTAATTAAAATAATAAATATGAATAAATAAAAAAAAATATTTTTATATAAATTTATATTTTTTAGTATTAAAAATTTTTGTTTTTGTATTATTTTGTTAAATGTGTGTGGGGGGGGGGCGGGGGTCATACGATTAAATATTTTTAAGGGAGGCGTTGTGACAAAGTTTGGAAACCACTGGCCTAAAGTAAGACTCATTCAAGAAAATTATACTTTGTGTAAAAACACCAAAAGGCGGATCCAGGGAAGATTTTCAGGGTTTTAATTTTTTTCTGACTAGACGCGAAGCTCGCCGAAGGCGCTAGCATTGTTAATTGTTTTATTTATTAGGATTGGATAAGGGGTTGAAAAATTGAAAAAAAAAATGTTTTGTAAATTTATTTTAGCTAAATCGAAGCCAAATAAATAGAAAACATTCAAAGAATAGAGTTGATTATTATTTTGATTATGGGGGGGATGAAGGGTTGATTATTTAAGAAAGGCCTTGGAATATTCCAAATCACTTGTTGACATTCTTTTCCGGCTAAAATATTAATAAATATAGTTAGATTAGAGCAAAAGGTATTTTTTTACTTTTAATAAAAAGGGAATTGTTTTTTTCATCTATTTTATTCCTATACAAAGAGAGAGACGAATCTCTCGTTCAGTCGAGTTGAGCGCGTTGCCGGGCTGCAGGCGCGAGATGCTTGCTCTTTTTAATTGTGTTTAAAGTGAATCAAAGTGAATAATTAATATAGTGTAACCCACCCTGACCTCTCCGTCAGCCAACACACCCCAGTGTCTTATTAAAGGTAATTATTAAGCATTTTATCGTTGAAAAAAAAAATGATAGAAACAAATAATTTGACTGCGAAAAACGATTCTTTTGAATATGAAATTAAATATTTCGTATTTCACTAAGGGTAGACGGGAGAATATAAGCTGTTGAAAGGGGGAGGGGGTGTGTAGGTGTCATTGAAAAAAAAATTGGTTTTTTATTTTTTATCTTTTTTTACTTTCGTACCTATGTATATATGTAATATATATATATATATATATATATATATATATATATATATATATATGAGAGAGAGAGAGAAAGTATTGGATTCATGTCAAAAATTCGATGTCGAGATTTTGATGGATCTTCACGTTTTGAGGTCCCCTGAATCCAAAAGTGGTTTTCGCGACATGGTCTGTCTGTGTGTGTGTGTGTGTGTGTGTGTGTGTGTGTGTGTGTGTGTGTGTGTGTGTGTGTGTGTGTGTGTGGGTGTGAACAAAATAGATAGAAAAGAGCTAGGAAGCTGAAATTTTATATTTAAGTTAGACACCCCCATGGGACGTGACACGAAGCTTTTGACCAAAATCGACCAAAGAGTACTAGTACTTTACTGATGCACTTTTTCAGTTTTTTTCGATTTTCTCAAAATTTGCTCCAACGATTTTTTTTAAAATTCATATATCAACTATTTTTTAGTTGCTCTTTAAAATGTATATTCTCATTTTGTGATTGAAATCTTCTGAAGACCACTTTACTCTTGTTCTCCATAGAAAAGATAGGAGAAATGGTTGCCATGGTAACAAAATATAAACATTTTCCCATA
>JAKCPI010017718.1:0-17127 GCA_023213315.1 Euborellia annulipes | reverse complement strand
CCACACAGACAGACAGAGCATGTCGCGAAAACCACTTCTTTGGATTCAGGGGACCTCAAAACGTGAAGATCCATCAAAATCTCGACATCGAATTTTTGAATGAACTACTAACACTTTCTCTCTATATATATATTACATATATACATAGTTAAGAGAAAGTAAAATTGATCAATAAACAAGCAAATTGGCATTAAATAAATTTGGCAAGCTTGACAGCAACAGTACCCACCAACTTTTAATTTTCTTTATTCTAACTTTTTATCGGGAAAATATTCAGAAGGTAATGAAATTTCTTTACAGATTATTTCGGGATGTCTATCCTAAGTCTTCGACTTGGAGGACCTTGTCCTTCAACTTTGAGGGAAAAGTTGTAGGTTTCTCGCTAATGTCCCCTTTAAGAGTAGAAAGTAATCCAAGACATAGGCAGCCAAATTTATTTCTTTTATTGTTGCCGTTCCAGGCTGACGTTTCGGCCACTGGTCTAGGCCATCTTCAGAGCTAAAATATTTTCGTACATTTTATTATAACACGTTATTGTGGCACTTTCTAGTTTTTAAAAATATAATCTATAATAATATACAGTATTAATTGGGGGGGAAAAGAATACATACCCGGAGGCGAGAATAAATTAAAAATTACAATTTCGGCGACACATTCGCTCCGCTCATAGGACAACGAAATGAATGATATTAAATAGTTGGTTCATTAGTCAATTTTCACATTAGTTCATGTTTAACTCCGCCTAAACATGCTCTTTCAAATGTATATTCTCATTTTGCTCTTAAAATTGTTTGAAGCACACTTTACTCTTGTACTTCATAGAAAAGATAGGAGAAATGGTTGCCATGGTAACAAAACATAAATATTTTCCCATGTTTATAAATTTTACATCTTGAATTTTAATATATCGGTGGTAAGTAAATATATCTTGACACCAAAAAATCTGGTGTGACAAGAGGCGTGCTGTGCGCCAGTCACACCAGAGTTTTTTACCAAATTAAAAAAAAAAAAACAGTGTTTACAGTGTGAAAAGTCCATTTTTCAAGGTTTGACCTCTTCCTTAAGAAAAGTCAGTCAGTGAGATGAGAGAGGCTGTTGCCAAATATTTTTTTTTTTTCATCAGGTAAAAAAATATTTCATAATGAAAGGATTCTTTTTTTTTTTTAAGCCTTGGAAATCTTTTATGAGTATAAAAAAAAAAAAAAATAAATAGTTTCTGGATATTTCTCATCTGATTCACTCATCTAATTTTAAGTAACTTTTTTTTTTTTTTTAGAATTGAATTAAAAATCACAAGAGGAGCAGACTCTTTCTGATGATGCATTCCCTCGTTTACTTAGAGGAATGTTTTAAATTAAAAAAAAAAACTCAAGAATGAAAGATGGAAGGAAATGCAGACAGTTTTTCTTAAAAAAAAATATATATTTTTAACAGCTAACGTTTGGTCTTGATTAAAGCCATCTTCGTTGGCATTATGTAACAACATCAACATATGTATTAAGACTAACGCACAGGATTTAGGGAACCTAAATAGCTTGTATTGGGCAGAATATTGTCAAAACTGACAATGTGAACATTTTTTACAAATGTGTTGAATTTGATGGCTGTAAATATTCAATTAGATGACCCAACGAGAGCCCTCTCGGGACGCAGCAGCCAGATAAAATAAAAAAACTTTATATTCTGTCGCCGACGTTTCGAGAGCTAGTCGCACTCATCTTCAGGGCACGCAGAATTTCTCCTATTTTCAAGTAATATAAAAAAAAAATTATCCAAAAGTCACAGATTATTAAATTTTTAGGACTGTCCAATAAGTGTGTGTTATTTGGGTTGCCTAAATGTTGTGTGCTCTGCGACCAGTCACACCAGATTTTTTTTTTTAAACACTCACACTTTTTTTCGCTCACACTCACACAGTATTTTCGGCAACTTAGACCATTTAAGACGTTACGATATCCGTTATTGTTTAATATACCATATTGGGAGTCCAGGCGTTCTTATTTAAGCCATTTGCTATCCAACTCCGGCAACTGCCAAATCCGCGACTTTTGGTATACGAGGTTAGCACGCTAACCCCTACACCAAGCCCGAGGGAAAATTTTACATCTTGAATTCAAATGTACCCTACCTGTCGGAAACTAAATATATCTCAATATAAAAAATCTGGTGGGACAAGCACCTGGATAACCCTATTTAACAAATTTTTATCAAAAACTAATAATTATTCTTGATATTGAAAACATTTTTACTTTTGATAATGCAATATTGAATCTGTCATTTTGAATTTTGTATTTTTGACTTCGAACTCGTAATCAGCGACCCCCAAAAAACCCGCCAGTAACAAATTTCAGATCGTCGATTTATTAAGATTTCGAATTTTGGCGAGCTTTTTGGGATTCTAAACGCCACTGTGCGACGTTTCGGGGTAGCTCATCACTCATCGGGCCCGAGCTAGACAAGTCTATGAGGTGGGGGAGTCTCGAATTGAATATAAGATAATAAATACTAGAGGAAATGAATAGAAAAGAGAATTTATTTTTTTACAAATTAGTAGGAACCGACCGAATATTCGGTTTCGGCCAGTTCCAAAATCCTGGTTTCGGCTAAAAAGTAGCCGAAACCTGAGTCTGAAAAGATGGGATGAGACTCGCATGCAAAAGAAAAGGTCAAATGATTTGCAAAAGCGGAAAAGGTGCGGGAAAAAAAAATTTAGTCACGGGAGGGGAAAAAATTTTCCTCAGGGCGGAAAAAATTTCAAAAAAAAAAAAAAGTTAAAATGATATGATTTTTTTTTATAGGAAATACAAGTTTCGGTTTCGGCCGAAACTAAGATTGAGGCCGAATATTCGGTTTCGGTTGTAAATCTTGTTTCGGTCTTTAGACCCTACAAATTAGAGCGTTTGCGTTACTTTTAATCCCTACGTCTTGATATCAATTGATAGATAGAAAGACAAAACGTCGTGTTAATTATTTTTCCAGAAATTCGCATTTCCTAATCGTCTTGTTTTGTTTGTTCCAACACAACCAGGCCAAGGACAGAAGGGCCAATTTTATTTTATTTTTTTTCTACGAAGGAGTAAATTATAATGGCAGGTGAACAAAAAGTGACTGACGCCTTTCCAAAAAAGACCAATGATTAAGATCAGACCTTTCTGTGAGCGTGTGTGTGTGTGTGTGTGTGTGTGTGTTTGTCTTTCAATGGAATGTCTAATTGATTAAACCAAATTTATATTTTGAAGGTCAGAAGTGGCAAAAAAACAAAAAAAAAAAAATGAATTTTAAATCATCATTTTGAATAGAAATGAAATTTGACAAATTTAACGATCGCGATCGTAACAAAGAATAAAAAATCTGGTGTGACTGATTGCACAACATATTTTTTGTGTCGAAATCTATTTAAAAAGTAAAAAAGTTAATTAATTCAAAATTTCTGTGTATTTTAAATGTTGACTGCTTGAAATAAAACTCTGATCGGTCAGATCGATGAAATTTAGTATATAAAAAAATATTAAAGATTTTTATCAACGTTTGGTGTAAATACTTTAACCAGAAGTAATACTTTAGAACAGTGGTTCCCAACCTTTTTTGGGCCACGTCCCTTTAAAAAAGGTTATCTAAAACCGATCGCTCCCCCCCCCCTCTTCATTTAATTTTTCGACTAATAGCAAAAAATTAATATATTTTGTGGAGGAAAATTTTCACGGCTCCCCAAGAGAACAGGACAGTTTGGGAAAGACTGTTATACCTGCTGTACATACATACATCTACATGGTTCAAATTGAATCAAGTTCATGGATTCTGTGATCTGCATCTGCATTTACGTACAAAATATGATTTGAAATTTTTAACAAATTTATTTCAAAGTTAAAAATGAATCAAGTTCCTCAGATAACGTTTTCTGTTGAAAGTGAATAAATACACATTTGCAGAAATAGTGATCAAAACGTTGAAATTTTTTAAATAAATTGTATTATTAATTACTAACTAAAATAAACCACAATCAATGGCAAAAATGTATTTAAAAAAATACTCCTGACCCTAGGAGTACTAGGCAAGATTTTTATTCTTTATCCCTACCCACACTTCTAAAAAATTAAAAATAATTTTATTTTTATGAAGAAAATAACAGATCTTTTTCAGTCTTACAAAAGTGACTGTTTCGATTCTAGATTGGAATTATCTTCGGACTATTTTATTTTTATGATAATATTTTGTCCTCTTCTATCCTGACCATCCTGTAAATAGGAGATTTTTCTCTTTGATTTTTGTTCTTTTAAATTTTAGTAAACTAATAATTTTTCTCCCTTTGAATACTCATTGCCCCCCATGCCCCCCTTATTTATCGCCCCCCTGAAAATCCAAATCGCCCACTTGGGGGCGATCGCCCCCAGGTTGGGAATCACTGCTTTAGGCCTACTTAATAAGTTTTATCAAAAATTTTGAAATTATGTAGTATTTTTTTTGAAATTTTATGATAAATTCCACTATTTTCTTCGTTTTTTCAAAAACTTAATAGTTTTTGAAATAATCAAAAAAGAAAAAGACCATTCCTGGTTATTTTTCAATATTTTAATCTCATATTTGGATATTTTATACACAAAAGAGAATCCTAAATAAATACGAAATTTCATAAGAATTGGAAAAAAATTTTTTAAATGCGTAAAAAGTTCCAAAGGGGACCCCCTTTTGAATTGAAATTAGCATGCAAAATCCCCATAGGGATTTAATATTGGCTCTATGGAAGGAAGAACCGGAAAATGAATTTGAAAAATCTGAAATACATCAGTAAAGGGTACTTCAAACAATTTCCACGAAAAGTTTTACTGATATACTTTTTAAAGGGATATAAAAAATAGTTTTTTTTTTTTTAAACACTCACACTTTTTTCCCATTCACACTCACACTAACCCACACATTCACACAACCTTTTCGGCATATAAGACTTTATACGATAACTGTTATTATATGTATATAATTTTTCAAATTCAAATCTACCTTACTGTCGGAAACTAAATATAACTCGACACAAAAAATTCTGGTGTGACAAGCACAGAACACAACTTTCGATTACCGAAGGTAAGAGAAGTTGTGTGATGTGCGAGCAGTCAAGCCAGATTTTTTATTTGATTTAAGGTCTATTTAGACAAATGAAGCCATTTAGACCCCATTCTTATTAATTTGAAATGATTGGTTCAATTGAAATACATTTTTTCGTTTGTCACGGGAAGCGAACTCGGGTGTGCCACAAAAAAGTAATTTCACTGGAAGCTATGCATCTCTCTCTTTAATTGTACAGGTATGTCAGATTTTATAGGTGTTTTCCTATTCTATTTGATCCTTTATTTGATATGCAGTAAGTTAATTTTCTCGAGTGCAATGAAAGAGGGCCACCCCAGTTGTATCTGTAATTATAAGTTTTAGAGCTTTAAAATGATAATTAAGGAAGAGGTCCTTATTCTGGGCGGTCCTTTAATACAAGAGAAGAAATGAGATGTATAGCTAGCTAGCTGCTAAAACAACATTCAGGCTATAAAATCTTTGTCTGTTGTTAAACCCCCCCCCCCAGGGGGCCCCCCACACCCACCCCCGGGGGCTTTTGTTCATTCGATGCGTTTTTCGCAATCAAGAGTTAATTTCGCCTTTTTTTGCTGTGATGTCTCGCATATTTGTTTATAAACAGTCAACAGCAAAAAATAAATTGGAGCTCATTTATATTAACATTTAATTAAAAGTTGAACAAATTTAATATTTTTTTTTCTCGACATATATTTAGTTTCCGACAGTACGGTACATTCGAATTTCAAGATGTAAAATTTATAAGTATGGAAAATATTTATATTTTGTTACCATGGCAACCATTTCTCCTATCTTCCCTATGAAGTACAAGAGTAAAGTGGTCTTCAGAAGATTTCAATGACAAAATGAGAATATACATTTTAAAGAGAATCTAAAAAATAATTGATTTTTGAATTTAAAAAAAAATCGTTGGAGCAAATTTTGAGAAAATCGAAAAACAAGTGCATCAGTAAAGTACTACTACTCTTTGGTCTATTTTGTTCAAAAGCTTCGTGTCCCGTCCCATGAGGGTGCTTAACTTAAATCTAAAATTTCAACCTCCTAGCTAGGAACCGACCGAATATTCGGTTTCGGTTACGGTTTCGGCCAGTTTCGGCCAAAAATCATGGTTTCGGCCGTAGTTTCGGTTTCGGCCAAAAAGTGGCCGAACCTTTCGGCCGGCCGAAACCAGAGTCTGAAAAAATGGGATGAGACTCGCATGCAAAAAAAAAAAGGTCAAATAATTTGCACTTGAGGGAGAAAAAATTTAGTCTCCCTAAAAAAAGGTAAAATGATTTTCACGGGAGGGAAAAAATTCAAAAAAAAAAAAAGGTAAAATGAAAAAAATTTTTATAGGAAATACAAGTTTCGGTTTCGGTTACGGTTTCGGCCGAAACTAAGGTTGAGGCCGAATATTCGGTTTCGGTTTCGGTTTCGGCTGAAAATCTTGTTTCGGTCGGACCCTACCCTAGCTCTTTCCGTTCTTGAGATATTTTGTTCACACACACACACAGACAGACCATGTCGCGAAAACAATTGGTTTCAGGGGACCTCAAAACGTGTATATCCATCAAAATCTCGATATCGAATTTTTGACATAAATCCAATACTTTCTCTCTATATATTAACATATATAGAGGTAAGAGAAAGTAAAAAGTATTTCTTCTCTCTATCTTCTTTAATATATAGGTCTACTATTTGAAAACGTAAATGGTCACTTTTTGCACAGTTAAAGAAAATATATTTTTTATAATGAATTTATTTGGATATTATATGTTTAGGGGTGGAGGGAAGGTTATTTGACAAAACGTCGTTAATATTTTTAAAACGAAGGATTAATTAATAGCATAAAACAAAAAAAAAATAATCTCTTTTTGATAGAGTGAGAGAAGACCCACCACCTCACACCCCACTTTTTTTTTTTTTTTTTAAAGAATTAAGTGGAAAAAAAAATAGAAATGATTAATTGAAAATAAATATCTTAATTATGACGTTAAATCGATTAGGATTATTCAGCATACACAGCACTCATTTGAATAGCAACACAGTAAAAAAAAGAAGACTTTTTAAAACAATATAAACCGCACGGGAGAGCGAACTGTGTGTGAGTCGGCTGCAAAGCAACAACTAAAAGACCTGCCTGACTGGCTGCCTACGCGCTCTCTCTCTCTCTCTCTCGACTCGGCAGGAAAGGAGAGAATTTTTCTAGATGAACCCAAAAGAGAATTTTTTTACTTTTTAGTTGAAATCAAAAAATTTTCACTAAGCTAAGTGAATTATATTCGTTGAATACTCCAAAAATTTTTCTAAATACCACCCCTAAATTTTTTAATATATTTTTTTTTTTAACCTCTTTCTTTGAATAGGGTATAGGAAACTTTGCAGCCAAGGAATTAAATAAAACACTTTTATTTAATTAATTAACCTTCGACGTTTCGGTCGAAAGTCACGACCTTCCTCAGGACGATTAATTGTTAGAGGGTGTCGAGGGTTAGGATAATTAAATAAAAGTTTTTTATTTAATTCCTTGGCTGCAAAGTCTCCTATGCCCAATTCAAAGTCTACAGCCACTTCTCATCACTCTTTCTTTTATTAAGAAAAAAATCTGGCGTGTCTGGTAGCACAGCACACAATTTTCTCTTGCCTTCGGTAATCCAAAGTTGGGTTCTGTGCTTGCCACACCAGATTTTTATTAATTAATTTACATATTCGGGGTCCAGGCATTCTAATTTAAGCCATTTGGTATCCGAAGGGCTTAAATAAAATCAACGAACTTGCCTGGGGTCCGAACCCGTGACTCTTGGTATACTAACCTAACAGGCTAATCCCTACACCAAGCCCAAGGGCAAGAGTACGGCTGAATTCAAGATCTTTTTTTTTTTTTTTTCATTTATTTTGACTGTTGGCTAGAAGCCATCCCGCCATCCACTTTTTACAAGATATTATACAAACATCAGAAAAGATCATGGTTACAAAAAAAAAAAAACTTACATGAAAAAACATTATAACAAAAAAGATGATTAGAGAACCATTGTAGTAAAAACATGAATAGAAAAACATTGTACCAAAAACACGATTATAACAACATTGTAGTAAAAACATGTGTAGAAAAACATTGTAACAAAAACATGATTAGAAAAACATTGTAGTCAAAACATTATTAGAAAAACATAGTAGCAAAGAAACATTATACCAAAGTCTGTTTGTATTCTTGACTTCTATAAGATGGCCTTTGCCTTTGTTCAAGCGTAAAGAAAGTGTGCATCAAAAGACAAAAGGCAAAATGAGAATATACATTTTAAAGAGCACCCAATAAATAATTTATTTTTGAATTTTATTCAAAATCGTTTAAGCGAATTTTAAGAAAATCGAAAAAAACTGAAAAAGTACATCCGTAAAGTAGATGCTAGTACTTTTTGGTCGATTTTGATTAAAAGCTTATTTTCATGTCCTAGAGAGGTGCCTAACTTGAATATAAAATTTCAACCTCCTAGCTCAATTCCTTCATGCTTTAAATTAAACACACAGTCTGAAAATTCTCAAAAGGGGAAGAGCAACAAATTCCAGAAGAGTTTTGTCTTGCCTTATGATAAAATCTGGTGTGACTGGTCCCACGGCACACAACTTTCACACTGATGTAAGTGATATTTTAAAACTTTAACCCCAAGATATCATCCGATTTTCATAAAAATTTCAGGCTATCTATAGTTATAACATGTAACAACATTTCCGCACCCGGCCGTTTTCGATTTCAAAAAAAAAAATCTGGTGTGACTGGCGCACAGCACAACTTTCTCTTACCCTTCGGTAAGAGAAAGTTGTGCACCGTGCTGGTCACACCAGATTTTTTGTGTCGAGATATATTTAGTTTCCGATAGCACCTTAGTTTCAAACTTGCATTTTAAATGTTGACTGCTTGAAATAAACTATGGTTATTTTTCAAAATTTTAATCTCATATTTGGACATTTTATACACAATATAGATTCGTAAATAAATACAAAATTTCATAAGAATTGGAAAAAAAAATTTTAAATGCCTAAAAAGTTCTAAAGGGGACCCCCTTTTGAATCGAAATTAACATACAAATCCCTATAGGAAATTAACATTAGGCCTATGCGAAGATAAGGTGGAAAGGGAATTTAAAAAGAGTAGAGACAGGCGATAATGTTTGCAAGTGAGAGAGAGAGAGAGAGACATATATGTTTTCTTTGAAACAATTAAAGACACAAATAAATTTAAAAAAAATGGGAATTTAAATAATAATTGATTTTTAATCTAATAAAAAGAAAAAGATTTAAATTCCGTTACCATGGCAACCATTTCTATCTTTCCTATGAAGAACAAGAGTAAAGTGGTCTTCAGAAGATTTCAACGGCAAAATGAGAATATACATTTTAAAGAGCATCTAAAAAATAGTTGATTTATGAATTTTAAAAAAATCCTTGGAGGGAATTTTGAGAAAATCGAAAAAAACTGAAAAAGTACATCAGTAAAGTACTAGTACTTTTTGGCCGATTTTGTTCAAAAGCTTATTTTGAGCGTGTGGGAAGGTACCTAAGTTAAATATAAAATTTCAATCCGCTAGCTCAACTCCTTCATGCTTAAAATCTGTCCACACATACAGACACACATACATACATACATACACACACACAGACCAATTTGCGGGACCCACTTTTTTTGGACTCAGGGGACCTCAAAACATGTATATCCATCAAAATCTCGACATCGAATTTTTGACATGATCGCAATACTTTCTCTCTCTATATATTTCATATATAGGGTAAGAGAAAGTAAAAGTGAAATCCTACTTTTTTGCTCCACCCTAATATGTATATCCATCTAAATCTCGACATCGATTTTTGACATGATCCCAATACTTTCTCTCTTTATATATTTTATATATACAGGGTAAGAGAAAGTAATAAATAAGCTCCGTGTGTGGGGAATTATAGTTCTTGGACTGCTTCCAACCATTTTTCAAAATACTCTAAGAAAGGTTTTTTAGTCAAGATCGTCCTGTCCATTTTGGTGTTTTTTTTTTTAATTAAATAAATAATATTGAAATGGGTGGGATTCTTGACCTCAGGTCAGCGTTCAATGGAACACTCCAAAATAGTTTTATTAGTGAAGAGAGTTGCCTAATTTTTTAATGGAAAATCGAAAAAGGAGGATTATTTTGAAAAATCTCTTAAAATAGCTATAGATAAGTAGGAAAAGAAACCATATTTAGTTATTTTTTAAAAATAAAAAATTAAAAGGCTGATTATAAAATTAGCGAAATTCATTAAGAGAGTGGGGAATTAATCATAAATCCAAGTAGCTGTTTATATTCCTCTCAAGACAAGTGGCGTTAATTACAAAGAGGTATTTTATGCTAATGAGATGGCCTAATGTTGAATAGGCCTTAGTTTAAACGTAAGCATCAAAGTAATTAACTAATGAACATTCATCGTAGTTTATGGCAAAATAAATAGATGCAAAATTAAAATTATCTTCTTGATAAATGAAATAATTAAATAACGATAAGATCAAAGTCTATCGGATCTATTGTTTTAACAGGGCTACTGTAAGTATAATTTTTACTTTCTCTTACCTATATGTATATGTTAATATAGGGCTACACGAGGTACCTTGAGTCCAAAAAAGTGGTTTTCGTGACATGGTCTGTCTGTGTTCATTTTAAGCATGAAAGAATTGACCTACGAGGTTGAAATTTTATATTTAAGTTAGACACCCCCTGGGACCGGAAAAACAAGCTTTTGAACAAAATCGGCCAAAGAGTACTAGTACTTTACTGATGTACTTTTTCAGTTTTTTTCGATTTTCTCAAAATTTGCTCCATAGATTTTTTTTAAATTCAAAAATCAATTATTTTTTAGATTCTCTTTAACATGTACTTATAATCTCATTTTGCAATTGAAATCTTCTCTTGAAGACCACTTTACTCTTGTACTTCATAGGAAAGATGGTTGCCATGGTAAAAGAATATAAATAATTTCCGATACTTATAAATTTTATATCTTGAAATTCGAATGTACCATACTGTCGTAAATAATCATATCTCGACACAAAAATCTGGTGTGACAAGCACAATACACAACTTTCTCTTGCCGAAGGGTAAAAGAAAGTTGTGTGCTGTGCAATAGAGACGTTCTAAACGAAAAGTAGGTGGCAACGTAATAATAAAAACAAAAGTGGAGAGAGAGAGAGAGAGATAGAGTAGAGATCTGTCAATGCATATTTTTTAATGATAAGAAAGAAGGAGAGAGAGAGAGAGAGAAAAAAGCCAACTCAAATATTTTGAATTTGAGAAAAAGCAAATTCATCATCTCTCTTTCGATTTCATAGCTCTATTTAAATAAACCAAGTTTTATGTTAGAGTAAATATTTTGATTAAAATTTTAAACAATAAATTAAGCAAACAATTAGTCATCCGATGGATGGAATTTAAGATGTCCTTCAGGAGAAACAAAACGAAGGGAATTATTATTCTTTTGAAAGTCATTTCCGACCCTGGGCCAGAGCACAGTGGTAGAGATGCATACCATCTCACATTTATTATGAAATATATATATTATTAAGTTATCGTATAAAGTCTTATATGGCCTGAGTTGCCTCTGAGAGTGTTGAGTGTGAATGAGAAAAAGTGTGTGTAAAAAAAAATCTGGTGTGACTGGCGCACAGCACACAACTTTCTCTTACCTTCGGTAATCGAAAGTTGTGTACTGTGCTTGTCACACCAGATTTTTTGTGTCGACATGTATTTAGTTTCCGACAGTATGGTACATTCGATTTTCAAGATGTAAAATTTATAAGTATGGGAAAATGTTTATATTTTGTTACCATGGAAACCATTTCTCCTATCTTTTCTATGGAGTACAAGAGTAAAGTGGTCTTCAGAAGATTTCAATCACAAAATGAGAATATACATTTTAAAGAGCAACTAAAAAATAGTTGATATATGAATTTTAAAAAAAATCGTTGGAGCAAATTTTGAGAAAATCGAAAAAAAACTGAAAAAGTGCATCAGTAAAGTACTAGTACTCTTTGGTCGATTTTGTTCAAAAGCTTCGTGTCACGTCCCATGGGGGTGTCTAACTTAAATATAAAATTTCAGCTTCCTAGCTCTTTTCTATCTTGAGATATTTTGTTCACAGACACACACACACACACACATTTTTTTTTTTTTATTATTCGGTGAACATCAAACCAATTCCCGCAAGGAACCTGATGTCACCCATTTATTGGTCCTCTTTTCTTTACATTACAGATCTTTTTTTTAATTATTAATAATTACAATTAAATATTATAATGCATTTAAAGGTAATGTACTTCACGGGGAGGGACTCTTCCGCCGGATGGTATTCGAGGCGCTACCTCGGACGCGGCCGTCGATTTCTTGCTCTTGAGGTGGTCATAAAGAAGCGCGCAAAGTACATGTGTGAACCCCACAACACTCTGGTGGTATTATGACTTAGACAGACCATGTCGCGAAAACCACTTTTTTGGATTCAGGGGACCTCAAAACGTGAAGATCCATCAAAATCTCGACATCGAATTTTTGACATGAATCCAATACTTTCTCTCTCTCTATATATATATATATATATATTACATATATACATAGGTAAGAGAAAGTAAAAAAAGACAAAAAATAAAAAACTAATTTTTTTTTCAATGACACCTACACTCCCCCTCCCCTTTTCAACAGCTTATATTCTCCCTCTACCCTTAGTGAAATACGAAATATTTAATTTCATATTCAAAAGAATCGTTTTTCGCAGTCAAATTATTTGTTTCTATCATTTTTTTTTCAACGATAAAATGCTTAATAATTACCTTTAATAAGACACTGGGGTGTGTTGGCTGACGGAGAGGTCAGGGTGGGTTACACTATATTAATTATTCACTTTGATTCACTTTAAACACAATTAAAAAAGAGCAAGCATCTCGCGCCTGCAGCCCGGCAACGCGCTCAACTCGACTGAACGAGAGATTCGTCTCTCTCTTTGTATAGGAATAAAATAGATGAAAAAAACAATTCCCTTTTTATTAAAAGTAAAAAAATACCTTTTGCTCTAATCTAACTATATTTATTAATATTTTAGCCGGAAAAGAATGTCAACAAGTGATTTGGAATATTCCAAGGCCTGTCTTAAATAATCAACCCTTCATCCCCCTAAAAATAAATCAACGCTATTTTTTGAATGTTTTCTATTTATTTGGCTTCGATTTAGCTGAAATAAATTTACAAAACATTTTTTTCAAATTTTTCAACCCCTTATCCAATCCTAATAAATAAAACAATTAACAATGCTAGCGCCTTCGGCGAGCTTCGCGTCTAGTCAGCAAAAAATTAAAACCCTGAAAATCTTCCCTGGATCCGCCTTTGGGTTTTTACACAAAGTATAATATAATTTTCTTGAATGAGCCTTACTTTAGGCCAGTGGTTTCCAAACTTTGTCACAACGCCTCCCTTAAAAATATTTAATCGTATGACGCCCCCTCGCCCCCACACACATTTAATAAAATAATACAAAAACAAAAATTTTTAATACTAAAAAATATAAATTTATATAAAAATATTTTTTTTTTATTTATTCATATTTATTATTTTAATTAAAAACTCCGTCCCAGAATCTTCTAAATTATTTTATTATTTTATTTATAAAACTAGCAATCATTTGAAAAATTGATCTTGGTGGCCAATATTCGCGCCTCCCCTTAGACTAGTCCGCGCCTCCCTAGGAAGGCGTGCCTCACAGTTTGGAAAACGGAACTCTAGAATCAGCTCTTCCAGTACCGGGGCGTTTAGCGGGAATAAGCCGGTAAAGTTGCGGAAAGATGGTTTTTCGCAAATATCTCAAAAACTATGCGGTTTTCCGCAAAAATTCATCTATACAAAAATAATTGAAATTAAATTACAAACAAAAATAGTCTAGTACATAATTAATCTAAAGTGAAAGGTTCGGGAGATATAGAGGGGTAAAATTTGAAATTCATACGAAAGGAGAAACTGATATTTATATCTTGTTACCATAACAACCATTGTTAGAATTATCCGAACCGTTCACTTTAGAGTTTGTTTATAATCCATAATTGCATTCATGGAATGCTCAGCTAATTTGTCATATTGGATGGGAGAAAGAAACGATTTGCAAAACATCTGTTGAGTGTACTGAAGATGATTCCATGTCACTGGGGGTCGAAATATTTACAAATAAACAGATAATACGCAAAAAATATTTATTTTTTGGCCGACGGTACTTATAATTAAATTAAATCAATGTTAATTTGTAATTAATAAACATCCAAATTCGACCGTGTCTTGAATATGGTTCCCAGCTTTGGCGAGGTGCGTCGAAAGACGCTCTCTCCTCCTTGGACGCCATACAGGGGCGTGCAATTAGACTGATAGGTGATTCTACCCTTGCCGCATCCCTACAGTCACTAGATCAAAAAAGAAGCGTGTCTGCACTATCTCTCTCTATTACCATGGTCAATGCTCTGCCGAATTAAAATCAATTATCCCACCCAATGCAAGGGAGGCATCGTCCCAGCATCCCTATGCTGTTCAGATCACGACTAACAGAACTAGTCAATTCCAATCTTCCTTTGTCCCCATGACAGAACAAGCTCCCTACTATCTTCCCCAAAACCTACAATCTTCAAACTTTCAAGTCTAATCTCAACAGGCATATTCTCAGTTCCCGCAGTTGAGTTCCCCTTTTGTTTTAATTTTCTTTCTGGCTGAATGTGACCACTGGTCATTATAGGTCCTCGGACCTTATGCACCCATAAAAAAAAATCTTGAAACATGTAACCAAGTGTATCGTTTGTATATTTAATTTTAAATAACAAAATGTTTCCACGGGAGTCGGCGGTCGAAAGTTTTATTAAATCGATGTTCGTTTTTGTTATTTTAGTGCTTTTTCTTTCTCTCCTTCATTATAGTCCTTATTTCTTTTTGTTTTGTTAGTTGTAAAATTCGTCCTTGCCCGGCAGAATGACCCGATCTGTGTCTGCTTGCTATTTTATTACCTATTTTAGTTTTCTTATTTAAGTGCCAATTCCATTGGATTTCATTATAAAAATTGAAAAGAATAAATCTATTATTATCGATAATTTACTCCCGTCAGGGGCGTAAATAACACCCCCCCCCCGCGCACCCCTCAAAACAGAGACCCGGGCGCAATAAAAAAATTCAAAAAATAAAATGTAGTAAATACATTATCATCAAAATAAATTTTACAATTCATTAATGTTTCATGTTCAACAGTGAATTTTTTTCTGGAGTATTCTTGCGTATATGAGTAGCGCTGATTCAAAAAATACCATCAGTTTAGCCCTATTAGGCATAGCTTTAGAGATATAGAGAAAAATAAATTTGATTAGAAAATTTGCTCTAAAGTGGCTCTAATTTTGAATTTTCAAGTTTTTTTTTAAAGGGGTCACTCCTTAAAAATAAGCTAGAAATATTCCAGTTTCAGTAAAATCTAATAGCGCTTAAACCTGACTTTGATAACTATTTTGTTCATAGTTTTAACTAGGAACCGACCGAATATTCGGTTTCGGTTACGGTTTCGGCCAGTTCCGGCCAAAAATCATGGTTTCGGCCAAAAAGTAGCCGAAACATTCGGCCGGCCGAAACTACTAGTACTTTACTGATGTAGGCTTTTTCAATTTTTGTTTTTTTTTTTCGATTTTCTCAAAATTCGGTCAAACGATTTTGATTAAAATTTAAAAATCAATTATTTTTTTAGATATTGTTTAAAATGTACAGTATATTCTCATTTTGCCATTGAAATCTTCTGAAGACCACTTCATAGGAATGATAGAAGAAATGGTTGCTATGGTAACAAAATATAAATATTTTCCTAAACTTATAGGTAATAAATAAATGTCGACACGAAAAATCAGGTGTGACAAGCACAATACACAACTTTCGTTGGGTGCTGTGCGCCAGCCAAGTCACACCAGATGTTTATATTATATGAATAATAGAAATACGTAAATTAAACCAGAAAGAGCTTGCGCTGTTTAGTTTGTAATATCTCATTGTAACAATTAACAAGAGAGAGAGAGAGAGAGAGAGAGAGAGAGAGAGATTAAAGTCAAAGGCAAAAGGAACCTTTGCTGTCTGTCTGTCTGTCTGTCTGTCTGAACGACTGCCTTGCAAATTGCTTCTTCCGCTTTTTCAATCAATTCATTCTCACTTATGTTAGTTTAGAAGAAGATTGGGGACCGTCATTACTTATTTAATTTATTTAAGAATTGGCATTACACACAAGAGATTTATAAATGGGGCATTCCACGCCAACTCGACCACTTTTGAACCCGACCATTTTTGATTTGGCTGAAACTTTGTCATCTTTTTGTACCCTATTGAAAACGTGTCTGAGAATTTTTTCAGATTTTTCGACCCAGCCAAAAAAAGTTATAGCATTTTCAAAAAACATCGATTTTTTTTTTTAAATAACCGTAAAACTGTCAAAAATTAACTTATCGGGACGTTTTGTTTTTTGAAATTTTTGTCTTTAAATGTACTTTTTAGAAATAAATATGACAAAATTTTACAGATTCATCTTGAACGTTTTTTTTTTGACATTTTCGGAAAAAAAACAAAAATTTCGGGATGAATGACACTTTTTTTTATTTTTTTTTTTATCATGACGGTGCTCTTAAATTCTTCCAGGATAATATAATTACACAGGATCTCAATAATAATAGTTAGAGGTGATGAAAATTGAGAAAATTTCATTTATCCTGAAAAATTAGAAATTAGTTGTGTATTCAACTACTGAAGAATTTGAAGCGTCAAGTAAAAGCTTAGAAACATGGGCGTAACTAGGGGGTGCCAGGGGGGCCTGGCCCTCCCCAGAAAGCTCCTTGCCCAAGAAAAATTGAAGGGGGTCCATGGGACCAGCCATCTTCCGGTGGGCAAGGAGCTTTCTGGGGAGGGCCAGGCCCCCTGGCACCCCCCTAGTTACGCCCATGTTTCTAAGCTTTTACTTGACGCCTCAAATTCTTCAGTAGTTGAATACACAACTAATTTCTAATTTTTCAGG
>JAKCPI010017717.1:0-14917 GCA_023213315.1 Euborellia annulipes | reverse complement strand
GGTGCCCACTATATATATGTACCGGTAGGCTTTATATTTGTGGCCTTTGCCAGATAGAACAAAATCTTTTAGATCTAATACCTAAAGTTAATGCAAATAAACAAAAAAACATTCTATATTAAATAAATGCTTCTATTCTAAAATATGGTGGTGACAACTCATTATATTTATTTTAAATTGGTAACTCAGGATTCTAGTTTCCCTAGATAAATTAAAATTAAAAACACAAGATGATATGTTTCAATATATTATTTATTGGTATAAACACTTGATGTGTCATCTTCAGAAGTGATAGAAATGCTATTTATTTAACAATAAATAATATATTAAAATGTATCATCTTGTGATTTTAATTTACCTAATGACATTATGTTTCAACTAGAAACATCGGTAACCAATTTAAATTTAAAAATAAATATAATATTGAGTTGTCACCAGCCGCCATATTTTGGAATAGAAGCATTCAGAATTGTTATCATTATGTTTTTTGTTTATTTGCATTAACATCAAGTATTAGATTTATAAGATTTTAGAAAAGCCACAAATAAAAAACATAAATATATATAAGCTTATATATAATTGGCACCATTATTAAATGGACTTTCTTTTTAAACTTTCGACCGTTGGTTCTCGTTGAAACATTTTGTAAATTTAAATTAAATATACAAATTAAACACTAGGGTTATTTGTTTCAAAGGTTTTAAAAATTAAAAAATTAACACTTGATACGTATTTCGACAATTCCTTGTCATCATCAGAAGATAATCACTTTAGTGTTTAATTTGTATATTTAACCAAATTGGAATTATCTAGGTACAATACAACTCCCAGAATAAGACGTTTCGGTCTGAATTGAATTATCTCTGAGCTTGGGCACCGGAGATATAATTTTGTATGAAGCAAATGATTATCTTATAGACTCTCACGAAACATCGACACTCGCCTGTTTTTTTTTTTTTTTAAATATACATGTGCACAATAACAATGACAACTTTGTGCCTAATTATAGTTTATAAGCCTACAAGGACTGAGGATGGACAAATAAAATTTTGTCCGAAACGTCTCCTTTTCGGCATTTGGCATGCAAAGGCTCTCTTTATTTGCTGCACCCGAACTTGCTCTTTTCCATTCCATAACATCAACAGCAACTTCTCTTCAACTTATGAAGCAAATAAATTTTAAAATTGACAAATCCTGCTTTGTTCACATGTTCACTTGCATTATGTATATAATTCCCAATAACTGAAGATGGCCAAATAAATTCAGGCCGAAACGTCTTATTCTGCGAGTTTTATTGAACCTTGATAATCCCAATTTGGCTGATATCTCCATTCCTCCATTATAATCGCATCACAGCCACAACCTCAAAAAGCAACTAAATGGACATTTTCTCATGTGATTATTTCAATGTTTTATAAAAGAAAATGAAAATCTTTTTATTTTTGAACCTCAAAATGTTTCCATTAAAAATTTTTCATTTTTATTTATTTTAAATCGGTTACCGATGAATTTAATTGAAATATGATTTCTTTAGATAAATTAAAAACACAAGGTGATATGTTTTAATATTTTATTTATTGGTTGGTAAATAAATACCATTTGTATCACTTCTGAAGATGACGCATCAAGTGTCGAAGTAGTTTATACCAATAAATAATATATTGAAACAAAGCATCTTGTGTTTTTAATTTTAATTTACCTTTGATTAAAATTTGTTAGATGGATTTTTTTTTTTTTTTTTTTTTAATAAAATATTAAAGAAATCTTTTTCACCTAGATTGGAGGTGACATCATTAATCAATTTATTCGTAAAACGTTTTAAGCTCCAATGGAAGAAGATATCTTAATATTTAAGATAATTCATTATCAAATCAAGTTAGGGTAAAAAAAATGTCATATAAATAAATCAATGAAAGAAAAAATTATCTCAAAATTTGATCGATTTTTAGATTTAGAGTACGCGAGGAATAAAATCTGGAAAATCTATTTAGAATCAAAATGAGATTAAAACTCAGATATTAATGGGAAAAAATAATGAATTAAAATAGAATATAAACTAAAGAGAAAAGGGCGATAAAAAATATTTTCATTTTTTGTCTTTATTTTATAAACAGAAATAATTTGATTTTTATTTATTATTTCAGGGCCAAATTAAATTAATTAGGATACTTTTAATTGAAAATTAATTTTAATATTTTTAAGAAAGGAATTTTTTGAATATTTAATGATATAAAAAATCAATAGAGATTTTTAAATTTGACATGATTTTTTTTTTTTCTAATTTATGGAATTGATTATTTATTATGGGATTTTTTCGAAAAATAATATTTGCATATGTATTGTTGTGCGATTTTTCTCAAAAAAATACAATAATGAAATCAATAATAAGATGGGTGGTGAAATATTTTTCTAAATTCATTCATTTTTGAGGGTCGTTTCTTTTAAGATGAAAGGAAGCCATTTTATGATCAAGATGGAATCGAGAGATTTTTTTATTTTATCAAATATAAACTAAAAAGCTAAGGGCGAGATCTATTCAGATTTGATTTGATGTAAATAAACCAAAAATAAAAATAAACGGGAACAATTAAAAGAGGCCACGTGATAAGGCGATTTTCTAGAAAGGAAGGCGATGCATCTGAAATTTGTCTAGGATTCGGATTCGGATTCGGATTCGGGTCAAGAATAGCCCTTGGCAATCGACTTTGCACTTGCATTTGTCACAATCAAATTTCCTCGGATCAGAAAGAATTTGTTTATCAATATAAGACTCCCGAATATAAAACTGTTCCAATTAGATTATGGTAACAGTATTTTCGAGAAGGGCGAAATCTTTAGCTTATGCTCTTTACAATGAAAATTATTTCAGAAATTCAATATAAATAATGATTAATAAAATTAAATATAGATTATTATAAATATAAAAATAATATTAAATAATATTAGTAAAAAAAAAATTAAAAAAAAAACAAAAGGAAAAAAAAATTTGTTCATTTTTATATCGGTATATTTAATAAATAAATATTCGTGCAAAATTCTTAAAAAATAATTTAAATAACTAAAACTATCCAAAGAATATAATTATTAATAATCAAAAAGAAGTTGATGGCTTACGTTAAACAGTTAATCCGAAGGTTAAATTCAATTCAGATTATTTTAAACTGGATAAACAATACACAAACACTCCAAGCAAAATATAAAACTTAATTTGAATAAAAATATATGTAAATAATATGTTTGATTCACACAAATATATATTTTAAAAGAGACAAGTTATTGAGGCATTGAAGGAAAACATCATTGACTAGCGATAAACATAGTGGAGAAGTTACAACCAACGCTAACTTCACGTGACTTAAAAAAAAGTAGCGACAATTTGAAAATTATTAATTATTTTAGTAGAATAATGATTTTATTTATTATAATTGAAATATTTTAACAATATTTCAATTTTTTTTTTTCTAAAAATTCTAAAAGAGTAGATAAAATGGATAAGCTTTCAAATATTAATAAATAATTTTTGTTTTTTATTTGAAAAAAAAAAAATTTAAATTAAGAATAAAAAATTCAATTTTTATTATTTGAAAAAAATTTTAAAAATTGAAAAAACTAATTATTGCTAACGTTAACAATAAATTTAAATTTTTGTTATTTTATTTTGTTAAATGACTTTATTTTATATTATTATTTAATGTTCAACTAGCAACAATTTTTTTTTTTTTTTCGTTTTGATATAAATTTATTTATACTAATTTAATATATTTTGATTTTAGAATAAAAGAATTCAAATTAAACTCACAACAATATTTAAAAAATTTCGCGCCATAATTCAATAATAATAATAAGTTCTCAATGTCTTTCATAGATAGCGGACATTGCGAAAAAGTTTCTTCACATTTTAAATAATTTGCGGCTAGCGAAAAATTTCAAATTTTTTTCAAAAACGACTTTTTTCGCTTTTTTGACTGGCAGAGACTTTTTTTTTGAAAAAGCGACTTTTATGACAAACTTTTTTTTAATATAATATGCTTTTTTTTTAATTTTGCATTTTCGGGTGAAGCCATTGAGTTTTTTTTTTTTTCTTTTTTTAAATTTAATTATGGCAAATTGTATCATCTGTCAAAGTTCCTCAGCATAAATCTCTTCATACTGCTATTTCTTTTCAATTTCATATTTATTTGCAGGGCCGTAACGAGGGCGTGGCAAAACAGGCGCCCGCCACGGGCGCAACTGGACTGAGGGCGCAAAACAAAGGGGACCGATCAGGGGCGTATATAGAAATTTTTTTCGGGGGGCCGAACTCAAAAATTTTTCCGAGGAAAATTTTTTTTTAAGAAACTATACTTTTTTTCACACGAAATTTTTTGAGGAACATTTTTTCTATTGCGGAACCAAAGTTGTCCATCCTGCGGAAAAATTTGTTGCGCTGATGTCTGTATATCCCTATATATGTATATATGTTTGGGAAATTTCGGGGGGGGGCCCGGGCCCCCTCGGCCCCCCTTAAATACGCCCCTGGGACCGATCTAGTTGTGAGCTGCACGCGGTTTTTATTTACCAACATTTGAATCAGTGAGGCGCTATGGGGGAGAGGGAAAATAGCCACCGACAATTATATCAACCCCCTCTCCCGTAGCGCCTCACTGATTATATTGGTGGTGAATAAAAACCTCGTGCAGCTCACAAGGGTAAAAAACAGTTGAGAATAAAAAAAAAAGTGCAGGAGGTGGATTTGAACTCGCGAAGTTTGGTTACGTGGGAATGGAAAAAAATATGGATCGCTTGAAGACGAATTAACCACCTGAGCCAAACTTTCCTTAATTGACATCAGGAAATATAAGCCATATAAGAAACATGAAATAAAAGAAGTATTAAAAAAATTTTAATATTCCACATATGATATATCATTTTTCATTACTTTTTATGCGAATTAATAATTTATAACCAAAATATCAATAGGATGCATAGTTTTCAAATAATTCAATGGACAAACGTCAGATTGTTTATGCCTTAATGTAAATAAACCAAAAACTCTTTCTAACATATGATACATGTCATTAATTCTTGAATTTCCCCTGATTCCAGAGAACTAAAGCCCTTTTAATTATATGATCTAATTTGGGAGTTATTGGCGATCAAAGTTTTAAGCTTAATTTCGCCCTTAATGACATCAACACTCAATTTTCCATATTATTGAAAAAGTTTATTTAGTATTGTCTGATCAAAACCAAATTTTTACCAGAGATTTATAATTAAAAAATGAGTTTTTTTCTAAAGTTTCATTGAGATTGGTAAAGAAATAAATAAAATATTGACTATTTTGTAAATTTAATTTTAGAATTCGGAATCCCGGATGGGTAAAGGTAGACTTTGGCTTGCGCGGACGGCGGGCGCGGACACCCGCGCCTTTGACTGAGACATGTGTTTTTCAATGGGAGCTCGTTCACTTGCGCGGTCAGCGGGCGAAGGTGATGAGTCATTTTTTCCATCCGCGCGCGGGTCGCTCTTCTACTGAGAAATTCTCAGTCAGCCATCGACCGCGGGCGGGAAACGGAATTTATTTAAATTATAATCATGCACTATTCGTAATATAAGGCAAAATATTTACAGGAAACTCTTCATTATAGAATTATATTTAAAAATTAATATAAATTTAATAAAAAATAAAAACATAGGCCTATCTTTATATAAAGATTTAAAAAAAATTTCAGAATTTATATATAAATTATTTCATTTAAATACAATATTTATGTTTTTTTAAATAATTTTTTTTATTAGATAGTGAAATTAAATAAACTATATGAATAAAAAAGTGGAAAGGGAATTAAAATAATTAATTATTCAAATAAAATAATTTACAAAATTAATTTTTATTAAATCAAACAGCCGAAAAAGATAGCTAGCTACCCTGGCGATAATTTTTTTCCGCACTCAAACGCGATACTGTATTTAAATTTCTTATTTAACAAAATATTTTAATGAATTTTTTTTTATGAACGTCTTTAAAAAGTATTTGACAAGTAATAAAATTACCAACTGCCTATAAATAAAATTTAAAACAAATAAATACGAACGGGGTCTAAATGCCGAAAAAAGTCTTAAATAAATAATAAAAAAAAATTGAAAACAATTTTTTAGAAATGTATAGCTTATTATATCAATTTTTTTTTTAACAACAAAATATTAGTTAGTAAACCAAATCTCATGAAAAATGTAATACAATGAATTATAAAAAGATTATAACTGACAATCATTGACGCGAAAGTTATAAATAAATAAATATATTTATATAGGCGCGCAATTCTGACCGCCATAGCGAAAGACCCTCAACGGACGAGAAGTTGTGGCATGACGTCATTGGCGCGGGTGCCCGCGTCCGCCGTCCGCGCAAGCCAAAGTCTACCTTAAAGAGAGCGATCTATGAACCGTGTCTAGACTTCCATTCGGGATCCCGAATTCTAAAATTAAATTTACAAAATAGTCAATATTTTATTTATTTCTTTACCAATCTCAATGAAACTTGAGAAAAAAACTCATATTTTAATTATAAATCTCTGGAAAAAATTTGGTTTTGATCAGACAATGCTAAATAAGCTTTTTCGATAATATAGAAAATTGAGTGTTGATGTCATTAAGGGCGAAATTAAGCTTAAAACTTTGATCGCCAATAACTCCCAAATTAGATCATAAGAGATCTTTTTTGTAAAACGTTAAATTTTCTATAAGAATTATCATTTGCCGACATGATCTGTTCATTAGTAGCCTACATGAGGTGAAAAATTCCAAAGTTATAACACAACTTCCGGGTTTATATTAAAATTAAGAGCTAAAACTTGGGATGAATTTTTTTTTATAGATTTGCAACCGATTTAGGACTACCATTGAAAAAAAAATCGAAAAAGCCCAAAATAAGAATCACCCTAATATATATGTTATGTTATGTTAAGTTTGTTGAGGAAGATTTTCTATCATATTTCTGTTTATATTTTAATTTTAATCTTCTATTTATATTAAATCTTGGAACAAGATGTTTTAAGTAATAAATGATATTTATTTTATTTTTCTTTAATATATATATATATATTCTATTAGATAGGTGTTTGCTCTTAATAATAACTTATTTGAAAATAAAGATCCTTGTCAGCAAATCTTATCTTGTTTAAATGCGCAGATTCCCATATAACTCCCCATGCTTTTTCTATAAATGGAATAAACTATTTTTTTATAAAGTTAATCGCAGATTACAGGCTGGAGAGGTTGAACATCTCAATTTATATATAAGGAAACCTAAATTTTCTCTTATTCTTTATTAAAAAATTTTTTCGCTCCAACGATTTTGATTAAAATTCAAAAATCAATGATTTTTTAGATGCTCTTTAAAATGCAAAATGAGAACATTTTTTCTATTGAAATCTTTTGAAGCACATTTTGCTCTTGTACTTGATAAGAGAGATGGTTGCTATGGTAACAAATACAATCTTGAATACAAATGTATCGTCAACACAAAAAAAAATTTTTTTTAGGTTTTTTTGTCATCTATTGAGGTGTTGGATTATTCAATAAACTAAATAGTTTTTAAGCATCAAGGTTTAGGCAGTGAATAAAAATTAAAAAAAAACTCCAAAAAAATCCCAAACAAAAAGTGAAGTTAGAAACAAGGGATTTTTTAATTAAACCAGGTTTGCTGCTAACTTCACGGCTTCTTTGAGTTTTTAGGGTGGTAAAGTGGCTTACTACTTTATCGACAAGTAGGCGGGAACATATGCAATTGAAGGAAAACATGTGCGAGTCGTGTTTTGTCTGGTGAGGTCTGGGTAAGGTTTCGGGGCAGCCCAAAGCACACCCCAAAACAGCACAAGAGCATCCAAAAGTAGCCTGACAGCTATGTTAGTTTTCACATAGAGAGGGGGGTGAGAAGGCGTGTATCTGGGGAAATGTGGGCTTGGGCTACTTGTGCCCATCCGGTGCCCATCCACGTCGGGCGATAAACGAACGAACCTATTAATTAAAGAAAATAATAAATATACTTACAAATGAATTGACAGCTGTAGGTTAGGTTTCCATATTTAATTTTTGAATTTCATTTTTCAATTATTTTATTAACATTTTGATTATATTATTCACTAAATAAAAAGCAAACAACATCGTCAATGCTCTAAAACATTTAAAAATATGACATAAAAGCTTTTAAGCTGTTTTTTCCGGGGGGTTGGTTTTTTACATTTTATACATAGGCCTAGTTTTATCCGTGATAGTTTTATACATGTATAAAACCGTGTATTATACACGCCGGGATAAAACTTGCCAACTCTGCTCTGCCTACAACTTGATACAACTGTCAATTCATTTTATCAAGTATATTTATTATTTTTTACTTTAATCAGGTATGAATGTACTGGATCTTGTTTTTGTATGAATTTTAATTGAGTTTGCTTTCTCGAGGGGTTCGCACATGCGCATCCGAGTTATTTATGAAAAATTATAGTTATTTACGAGATTTGTGTAAAAAATTACAAAATCTTGTAAATATCCCAACTCTGCTTTAACATGGCGCTCCTATCATCACTCTCATAGATAACAGGGGTTGGCAACTCCCATGTTAAAACTTGTAAGAGCAATTTGAGGCGCCGGTGGCGATCCCCGTGGGATAATATTTAAGCTCAAACCATTGCGCATCCTTCTGCGCATTCGCTACCCCCACTATTCATCATAAAAGTCGAAAAAATATTACAAATACATTTCATTGAAATACTCAAATCTTTACAAAATAAATAAAAATGGAGATTTTATTGATAACAAAATATAAAGTTATAGGTACCAGCTTAAAAAAATTTATTTTTTGTTCCTCAAGAATTAGTCTTAAGGAATCATTCTCCTTTTAAATTTTAATATATTGAATAAAGACAATTGAGTATTAAATTGAAATGTTTTGAAATACTTTGCAAGTTCTTAATTCTGAAAATATTTTTATTGGAAAAAAAGATTGTGATAACCTTAAATAAAAAGAATTGTTAAAAAACAATATATTTATTAAATAAATAAAAAATAATACAATATATCTAATAAAAACTACAATTTTTATATAAATATTTTCTCTCTATATATTTAATATTTAGATAAGAGAAAGTAAAAATATATTAAAATTAAATATACAAATTAAACACTAGGTTATTTGTTTCAAAGGTTTTATTAATTAAAAAATTAACACTTGATACGTATTTCGACAATTCCTTGTCATCATCAGAAGTGATTACCGTAATAAATAATTTAATAAAATAATAAAATTACCGATGATGACAAGGAATTGTCGAAATACGTATCAAGTGTTAATTTTTTAATTAATAAAACCTTTGAAACAAATAACCTAGTGTTTAATTTGTATATTTAATTTTAATTTACAAAATGTTTCAACGAGAACCAACAGTCGAAAGTTTAAATCTTATAAAAAAATATATATATATATATTCTGCAAGAGCACAAACAAATTATATAAATTTATTAAAATTCACTCTCACCAAAATTGGGACAGTATCAAGGAAAAACCAATTCTTTTTTTCTAGAAACAATAAAACACAAAGTTTAAAAAATTAAAAAATATTAATAAATAATAGAAACTTCACAGCTCGAATGATAATTTAAAAATAACTAGAGAAGAAATTCAACCTTACTTCGTGTGATTTTTTAACTGAATCTGACAAGTGAAATCAGCTGTTTGGGCGAGGTTTAAAAAAGACATGAAATTTCGTTAAAAAATATGTATTTAAGTAGATGGCACCCGTATCGCCTATACAGTGGCGCTGTGCCTGGGATAATAATTGAAACATTTTGCTCTTAACATATTCCCTATAGGAGTTGCCAGCCCCTGATAGATAATCACCAGGGGGTGGACAGCTCTACGGGAAGAATTTCCTCAAGTTTTTATTTAGTTACACGAAGGTATAACCAGAGAGCACCGCTGGGCTGTCTGAAATAGTTCAAAATTTACTCCATAGATGTCCAAGGCCAGGGAGTTTTGATTGTCATTTTCAAAAGTTAATTTCAGGATTGTATGATCTGTGTTACGGTCTTTTTCAATATATAGGATTTTTCATAAATATTTTTTAAAATAATATTTCTTGGTGTTATTCTTAATACCAATATTATATATGACCATATTCTTAACACAGAAAAGAATCGATCCATTGTCAAGAGAAGCCCTACAAAAATCTTATCTGAAAAGAAATGGGGTTATTTATTTTGATTTCCTACAAAAGATAAATTTTTTACAATTTATAATAAATTATTATTGGTTCAGAGGTAGAGTATTAACTGCTGATACCAAAGGTCAAGGGTTCACATCTAGCATCATATAGAGACGGGGTCTAAATGGCCTCTTATGCCGTAAAAGACCTTAAACTTAATCGAATAAAAAAAATTAAAATAAATAAATAAATAAATAATTCATAAAAAAAAATTTATGAATTTCATTCATTAAAAAAAAAAAAATATGTCGGAAAATTCTTTAAAATATCTAAGTTATTTGAGATACAAATTTAGAGACACTACTTGTCCTTAATTTGATTTCGTTTAAAAAAAATTAAAAGTAGGCCTAACAGTTGCAAATTAAGTAGCTTAAAAAGGTATGTGAAAATAACAAAACCAGTGTACGCGAGGGTAAAATCGTAGAATTTGCAAACAACGATTTCGAACGAGCTTGAGTTCAAAACCCATGTGGGTGAGTTTTTTTTTTCCACCGCTTACTGTTTAGTTGGAACTGCGGCCATAGAGAGCGTTAATTTGACACAAAATTTCTGTTTAATTTTTGCGCGCAAAGTTAGTTCGCAGAAACTTCTGTAAGGGGGCGTCAAAACTTGCGGACAACTTTTAACATGGAGCTGTCCAATCTTGATATATGTATGATCTGTGATAATCACTCTTGGTGCAAAATTTATTCCCTGTGCAAATGTCTATGGATAACTTATTTTGAGATTATATTTTACACATTTTAAAGATAACTAAAATGATTAACTAATAATTATCTCTTTAATTGAGTAAGTAATTAATTGACTCTAACATTTTCTCTTTGATTAGAAATAAATAGGATTTTAATATATCATATTTACGTTCTAATCTAAATTTGGTGTCAGCAATTATTTCTTAATCTGTTAAAATAGAATGATTATGATTATATATTATTTAGAAATATATTATTTTCTAGTAACTTTAACGAAAAAATAAAGACACTATGATTGAAGACCGGTAAATAACGATTTAATACAAACAATATGATTGTTTTTTAAGCCTTGAACAGGTGTCAAAATCTTAGATTACTTGTTCCCTTTTAAATTGTGTGACAGTAAGTAACAAAATCGTTAATAAAAAGAATCTTCTTTAAAGATCTTTAAATCTTGAGGTGTTGGGTGATACACTTCTTAATTTTTCACATGTTTCAACTTTGTTTGTTGGGATTTTCAAATTTCTGTAATGTTGCTCGTAAACTGCCTTAATACAGGTCGATACCCTTTCTGTGTTTCGTTTAAAGATTCTATAATATATTTGGCTTGCCCTACTTCTGTAACCATTCCGATATATTCTTCAAAATTTTAATTTTATCGATTTTTTTCCATGATTTGAACCAATTTTATCCCATTCATATAATATAGACCTATATATTATTTATATATACACAGGGCCTGTATATATATTTGTATATACGTATATTATCACCATATGATTTTATGACATAATTTTTTATTTATTTTTCAGAACTCTCCAATAAATAAAAAGTAAAAAATGACTTTCAATCAAATGAATGGAGGGATTTCATCATCTTCTCAATTCTCCTCTGAATTAATAACAAAAAGACCTTTTTTGGAATTCTCGCCTCCACCCGAAAGAGAAGATTTAAGGCAAATTTGGTTAGAACGTAATGAAGATCTGATTTCTGATTTAAAATGGCTTATAAAATTAGATTTTGATTCATTTTGGTCACAAATAATTTACGATTCCCAAGCAATGAATATTATTGTGAGTTTTCTACAAGATGCTCATCCTATTTATTTATTAAATGAATTTCCTAATGATCAAAAATTATGGAAAAGTTATCAAACGTTGGCTTATTTAGTTTTTTTATTTATTTATCGTTTAAGTATATTAAAAGAATCCAATGAGAAATTTATAGAAAAAAATAAATACGCTAAAATAATCTATGATAATTATATTTTCTCCATTCCAATGTTATTGGATGTTTGTGTGCATTTTGGTGAAATGTATGATAAACAAATTGCAAAAATTGTTGAAACAATCTTTAATGCACAGCCTCTTTATTTAGAGGATTTATCAGAAACGATTCAATTCACTTTAAGTACTTTAAAAAATATTGAATTGGATTTAGAGATCAAACCAGTTGTGACCACAAACGGGGAAGTGAATAAATTGCCATTAAAGACAGGCGAGAAAATCACTTTAAATATTTTCAAAGACATCGTCCTTCATTCTTTAGATACGATTTATAGTTTAAGAATGTTTTTAACGATTTATAAACCGGCATCGAAAATTTTCCATCAACATTCATTAGAACTTAATTTAATTAATTTTTATGAGAATGTTATTCCAGAAATGTTCAAAAAATTTGAATTGTTTTTCAAACAAGAAAATAACGATGCATTAAAAAATAAATTGAATCTTTTAAGATTAGAAATATTAAAATTGATAAATTGTATTTTAGATTCTTGTTGTAATTTATTAATTGAAGAAAGAGATCAATTGGAAGACAGAGAGATAAAAATTGCCTGTGATGATTATCTATCGATAATTTCAGAATCCATTTCAGAGAAATTATTCATTTGTGATTATCACAATTTATATCCAATAGATGTGATTTTAGATACATTACAAAATTTAAATCCTGAAATTGATCGATTGAAATATGATTATATTATGGAATCAATTCAAACTGCTTTTGATGTTAAAAAACTTGAAAAGAAAAAAATTGCAACTGAATATATTAAAAGGCCGCAACAAAATAAAAAAGAAACGGGAAAAGCTCGCAATGATGTCGAATTGAAATCGTTAATCACGGAAATTAAAGATATTTTTAGTCACCTTGGCGATGGCTTCATCTCTAAATGTTTGCAACATTTTGATTATTCAACCGAGAATGTGATCCATGCGATCTTAGAGGATCGACTTCCTGAATCTTTAAAATCACTCGATACCCAAATGGAGATTGAAATTGGAGGAAACATCGAGGAAATTGATCAAAGATATAATATTTACGATAATGATGAATTTGATTTCATGACTAGAGATTATATTGATCCTGATAAAGTGATTTTAGGAAAAAAAGAATCGAAATTTAAAGATTTAAAAGAATTAATTGATGATAAATCATTTTCTAGTGAGTATCGTGAAATGTATACGAAATTAAGTATTGTCCAAGATGAAGAGAATGTCTATGACGACGAATACGATGATACATATGATATAGCAAATATCAGTATTGAAGAAGCAGGCGAGTCGGAAAGACGTCCATTTGTCATCCCGAGAGTGTTACAAATAAATAACGCAATAAAAGAGGAGAGCGAAGCTGAATCCGAGAATGAAGAGGAAACAACACCAACAATTCGAGAGATGAATTTTGTACAAAATCCAGAAGAGATACGAGCTAAACAGGAAGCAAAAAGACAACAAAATCACCGTTCAAGAGGAGGTGGTTCTGCTTCGAAGCCACCGCCGTCGCGGGATGTCGTCGGAAAACCAAAAGGACAAGGACAAACAAAACAAACGCAACAAAATAGAAGTCATAAAACAGTAAATAAATCCGCTAAAGGTAATCATAATAGAAGAGTTGGAGCGCAACACAAAAGAAATCAAGGAATGATGCCTTCATAAATTTTTGTGATAAAATATTGTATTATTTATACTATATATATAATAAATAAGTTTCATTTTTTTTTCTCAGAAATTCTTTTTTTTTTTTACCCTCGCATTGTTCCCCCTCCAACTGGCTCGGGGCCGTCCCTCGTCCCTTTCCAGCAATTTTTATTATTTTTCATTGGAAAATTACTTCAGGAATTTTTTATTTGGAGAGTCTAGTATTTCCCCAGGGGTTTTAAAGAATAAAAAAATATTTCCACCATGTTTCTCTCTTTTTCAAATTCATTTTCTTGCTCTTCCTTCCATAGAGCCCTTATTGGGGATTTCTTCGTAAATTTCGATTCAAAAGGGGGTAAAGGGAACCTTTTTACACATTTTATTTATAATTTTTCAAGATCAAACAAAAATAATTTTTTTTAAATTAACATTTTTATTTAGTTGCTAATTTCAGACCCTCCCACTATGTTGCTAACTTCTGTTATAATCAAATGTCATTCAAATTATGCAAATCATGGAAATATTCAAATCACTTATAACATGATTAAAGATTTCATTAAAAAAATGGAATTAAAATGAAAATTATAAATGAATTTATTCAATAATGGAATAATGGAAAATTTGTAAGATTTAATTTATAATATCTTATCATGTTAATTATTTTATTAAAAAAACAAACTTATTTTATAGGGATGCCTATACATATATAAAAAGCTATCAAGGAAGAGAATGAAAATTTGGAGAAAAAAGCAAATTTATATAAAGTTAGTATTATAACATTAATATCCAGCTGTTAATGAGAACAATTGATTTCTTTCTTTTTTTTAAGTGTTCTTTTTCGGCATCTTAGGTTATATAGACTTGATACTTACCTTAGATGCCGAGAAGGACCTTAAAAAAAAAAAAAAATTCCAAATTTTTATTTCAATTGCCGACGTTTTGGACGCAAGTCGCGTCCTTTCTCAAGACCTATGATCAATGAGACAAATATGCTAGACAAAAGTTAACACAAGTTCAAATACAATCTATTTGATTTCAACACGTCGGCAATCGAAATAAAAAA
>JAKCPI010017716.1:0-17038 GCA_023213315.1 Euborellia annulipes | reverse complement strand
ACCCAGAGTACGCAATTATTTCATCATCAGCTAAGGACAGTTGATTGAAACGATCGTCATCAAGTCATCGTTCATAAGATACTCGTTGTATGGTAACATAGCATGTCCGTTCGATCACTTCCATATTCTAGTGCTGCTGAAATGGACAATTCTCCAGAATGTCCCACCCTTGCAGCCTCCGACTTCTCAGTCCTGGTTATAAGTATAATTGAGTCTTTTTATTAAAACATTTTTCTTATCCAAATAGGGTTCATAACTTTTACGAATGACGTTGTATCAATATCAATGGAAGTGCATAATATGAGAAGTACTGCTGATGTTTAATTTTTAAGTAGATTAAGTCCTCACTACTACAAAATTCTTTAAAAAATTATCTTTTTCTTTCAAAGGTTTAACAAACCAATTTTGGTTTCGTTAATGTTCTGCACATCTTCAGTATGATTTCTGTCTGGAAAAAAGTGTTTTTCATAGTATTTTTTACTTTAATAATTCTCAATATACAATACAATTCGGATAAAAAAATTGCAAAGTTAAAAACTTTTTATATACCATTTAGGAGTTAATAGAAATAAATAGCCTCTCCTTTTTTAATTAACTGCCCTCTTTTTTCTTTCATCTATAGAGTACCCATCAATATGTGGTTAATAAAAAAAGGTTTGTTTCCGAAGAGGGTATACCGGGTGGGCCAATAATACGTGGATGGAAGATTGTGGGCTTATTAACGGATATTTTTTAAAGTTTGTTGATTGTACATAATGTGGGGCCTTTAGGTCTACAAATTAAAAATATTTTTGTTCCAATTGCACTTCTTATACAGGGTGATCCATATCAAAGTTATGTTTTTTAAATGGAACGCCCTGTATATTATTGCATATTTGGATTCTACGGCCAATTTTAGTATGACTTACGTCATGCAAAGTATTGTAAAACAAACTGTTTAGCGGCAAATCGGGTTTTTGTGGAAAAACTGATGTCTGAAAAAAATTGAATATCGTGCGAACCATAAAATTTAGGTTACTGTTCTTTTGTGATGTTACTAACCATGAAATGTACTAATGTAGGCCAGATGGGGTAACCCGGAATTATTCTTATGTTGGGAGATATGGCTATGCCAATTTGGAAAATTTCAATTATGGATAACTTCATTTTTTCAAATGGGACATGCTACTTTTTTTTTATTCCATGGGACGTGAAATCTAATTATCTTTCAGATGATATAATGTTGTCTATATCTATCTGTGGTAGTTTTTTCTTTTTATTCCAAAATATCTGATAAAAAAAATTGTATTATAGACAAAACAATTTAAAAACAAATCTATAAAATGTAGATATTTTGGAATAAAAAGATAACTATCAAAGATAGCTATTGACAACCTCTGAAAGATAATTAAATTTCACGTCCCATAGCATAAAAAAAGTAGCATGTTCCATTTTAAATAAATCCATGAATGAAATTTTCCAAATTGGCATAGCCATTTCTTCCAACAAAAGAAATTCCGGGTTCCCCATCTGGCCTACATTAGTACATTTCATGGATAGTAACCTCACAAAAGAACAGTTCCCTAAGTTTTATGGTTCGCGCGATATTCAATTTTTTTCAGACATCAGTTTTTTCACAAAAACCCGATTTGCGGCTAAACGGTTTGGTTTGGAATACATTGCATGACATAAAGTCATCCTAAAATTGGCCGCAGAATCCAAATATGCAATAATATACAGGGCGTTCCATTTAAAAAAAAACATAACTTTGATATGGATCACCCTGTATATGAGGTGCAATTGGAACAAAAATATTTTTAATTTGTAGCCCTAAAGGCCTCACATTATGCACGATCAACAAACTTTAAAAATGTCCGTTAATAAGCCCACAATCTTCCGTCCAGGCGCTATTGGCCCACCCGGTATATTGCATTATACCTATGGCCACCTAAAAATTTATAACTCCATAAAAAATTTTCTACTTTGTTTTATCTGTGAACTGAATATTAAAATTTATTAAACTAAAAAATACTATGAATAAAAATATTTTCCAGGTACAAACCAACACCGAAGCAATAGATAGTAGGATATATAGGATATAACCAAAATTAGTATATTATACCTTAGAAAGAATAAATATAATTTTTTAAAGAATTTCATTAAGATTTATAAAAGTCTCTATAATTTATGTTAAAAAATATCTTATTCTTCAATAAGTAATTTTCCGAAGGTAGAAGGCCTACTTCAAATTTCTAATATTTCTTAATTTAATGGTGATGGGGTCAGAAAAATAACAAGACGTTTGCAGCAAAATTTTATTTTATTTAGATTTTCGCCCTCACAGTTGACATTTCGGCCCAGAGCCGGCTGGCAGTAATCAAATGTGTTGATTTTTTAAAAACGACAAAATTCAACATGTGGTATGGTCACAGCAAAACGTAAAAGATAATTTCTTTACGACTACATGCCGAATGTTGTCGCTATTTTTAAAAATATCCACATATTTAATTATGCTCTGAAGATGGCCTAGACCTTGAGCCGAAACGTCAGCTGTAATAGCGAGAATCTAAATAAAAGAAAATTTGGCCGCACTCCATCACCATTACGCCTACAGCCACAGTTCTTTAACAATTTAAATAAAACCGTTCTCATAGAATCTATAGCATATTATTTGAAACTTTTCAATGTGCAAATTATAAAAATAATTTTTTTGATTAAAAAAATTGTCATCTTTTTCAAACCAAACAATACAATATTAATCAAATAAAAATTGGCTACACCATTGTCAATATTTTTATATATAATTAAAAAAAAATGGATATTATTAATGTAATAATTATTTTTTAGAAATAGATTTCAGTATTGGCCACGTTGTGGCATTAACAAAGAGTGGAGAAGTTTACACTTGGGGGAGTAATAATTATTATGAACTTGGAAATGGAACAAATCAATCATCATCTTTACCTCAACTGATTTCAGTTAATGGAAAAAAAAGTTAAATCAATTGCTTGTGGAGCTCACCATACTCTTGCTCTTACCGAAGATGGCGAGGTATAGTATTTCAATTTACCAGGGTGAATCAAATGAAATGAAAAAAATAAAGTCAAATAAAGTTTTGTTAAAAAAACTTTTGACTTTTAATTGAACCTCTTGGTCCGAATCGTATTGAATATTGTGAAAAGTTCCCTGAGCTTCTTTTAATTTAAAAAAAAAAAGTAAATTAGCAAATACAGGAAGATTAAACTCTCGACTTTGTTCCCCTGGCCTTTAATGCACGTGAGTTTGTACCCCATATCCCCTCTCCTGGCTACGGCCTTGGTTACAACTCGTGCTAAACTGTCAGCCGCACCCTGTACTTCATAGAAGCTTGTGACTATTTTATTTCATATGTATCAGAATAAAGAAAGAAAAGCAGCTAGTATTTATTTCATTTATTTAATACATAAATAAGAAATTATATATAATATTTAAGATATTATATACATCGCGTAGGTAAGCCGCGAAACGGAGATTTATATAATTAGATATTACTTCATATACCCGAAAAAAGATATAAGGGTGTGCCGCCGGGAGTCGAACCACGGATCCACCGATTTGCGCTCAGTGTGCCCTTACCTTAAGGGCCCTTAAGGTAAGGGCACACTGAGCGCAAATCGGTGGATCCGTGGTTCGACTCCCGGCGGCACACCCTTATATCTTTTTTCGGGTATATGAAGTAATATCTAATTATATATATTTAATACACATTAGGCTGACCTTTCGGTCTCGGTCGAAACCATCTTCAGAGCTTATGGGCTGTCAATATGAGATAAATATCATAGACTCTATTATATAATTCATACCAATAAGTTATTACTTAAGTATATAAATATAAATCAATATACACAGGTTTTTTTTTACATTGCTTTTCTTTCTTCATCCTGATACACATCAACAACTTTTATCCAGCTATAAATCTACTTTTTTCTATTTTATTTCAAATTGTTTAATACTAGGGTCCGACCGAAACAAGATTTTCAACGAAACCGAATTTAGTCCTCAATCTTAGTTTCGGCCGAAACCGAAACTTGTATTTCCTATACAAAATTCATATCATTTTACCTTTTTTTTTCCCCTCCCGTGGACGAAATTTTTTCCGCCTCTTTTACACCGAGCGGAAATTTTTTTTCTTTCTGTGGAAATCATTTTATCTTTTTTTTTTTTTTAGGGAGATTAAATTTTTAACCGGGCAGGAAATTTTTTTCCGTGCAAATCATTTGACTTTTTTTTTTGCGTGCGAGTCTCATCTCATCTTTCAGACTCAGGTTTCGGCTGGTTTTTGGCAGAAACTGGCCGAAACCGAATATTCGGTCGGTTCTTATTTAATACCTCCACTATAAAAACTCTTCACTAATGCATTGCATATCAATAATAGTTTTCATTTGAATCAGCCTCCTCAAACAAACCTGCACACTGTTTGACTATTTATATACTTTTGGAAAAATAAGAAGAAATTCGATGGCTGAGTGATAATCAACAGGAGCAGGACGATGTAGGCAGCCAGCCAGCATGAAATAAAAAATTTTTTATTAAATTTCGTCGACGTTTCGGGAACGCAACGGTCGATAAATTGTTAATGTTGCTTAAGTGGATACTGAAACTGCAGCGGCGTAACTAGCCTTTGATGGTGGAGGGGGCCAAGCTCAACTAGTGAGCCATTTTTAATAATTTTAAAAGAAAACTCAATTTTTTTTAGACAATCTATAGAATATGATAAAATTACCGTCCCGGAGCTTTATCTTAGATGCACTAGGGCGCCAAAGGCTTGATGCGCCTGGGACTAGGGCGGATACAGGGGGGGGGTTAAGGGAGTAATTAGCCCCCCTTCAAGATTTGAGAAAAAAATTTCCTGGGCGGGCGGGGGGGGGGGGGTGGAGCGCCTCCCTTCTCTCCCAGCTAGTTTCGCTACTGCGAAACTCTCAGTTTCAATCTTGTCTAGTGCTGATGTTACACAGCCCAGGCAACCTCTATAATTCTCTTGTACAAGCAATTGCGATCTAATGGTATATACAAATATATACTATAATTTTTGTATGAACTAGCTTTATAAATACACCTACAACATCAACAATTCCTGAGGATGGGAGGCGTTCCCTAAACGTCGACGGAATTTAAATAAAATTTTTTTTATTGCTGGCTGTCTACACCGTCTTACTTCTGTTAAAATAAATTAATACAGTATTTATCAATTCATATATTAAAAAAAAAAAAATCGTCGCTGCCTGGAAGTGAACTACAAATCATCAGATTTATAAATTGACACTTTTCTGAGGATCTGAAGTTGGGACAATTTTTTTCTGATATGTGATATTGATAAATATTAATTAGCTATATGTTTTAGAAAACATTTCTAGTAGATCTATATATTTATATATATATATATATATAATATAATTTAATAAAATGAATACTTTTATCCTTGCAGATTTATGGCTGGGGGCAAAATAATTCGGGTCAACTTGCTTCAACTTACAACCCGACATCAAGCCCCAAAAAAATTGCTTCTATTAATGCCACGAAAATATTCAAGAATATATCATGTGGCTATAATTTCTCCTTGGCTGTGACTGATGAAGGTGAACTCTTTTCGTGGGGCTGTAATATTAATGGCCAATTAGGAGTTGGATCCGCGAACAATCAACAATCTCCTCTTATTGTGTCTACGATACCATATGGAGTAGTCAAGGTAGCAACATATGCCTGTCAAGGTAGCAACATATGCCTCTAAGAATTTAAGCCATTTGGATACCAAATGGCTTAAATAAGAATGCCTGGACCCCAATATGTATATTAATTAATAACGGTTATCTTATATGGTCTTATGTGGCCTTAGTTGCCGAAAAGACTGTGAATATGAGTGTAAATGGGAAAAAAGTGTGAGTATTTAAAAAAAAAAAAAAAAAAAAAAAAAAACTAGCACACTTATCCGAGCGATAGAAAATCATCGATATACTAAACAATAACACGCTTAACTAATTCTGAATGCTACAACAATTTTCCGGAGACGTTTCGGTAATGAACTGAAACGTCTCCGGAAAATTGTTATAGCATTCAGAACAGGGGCGTATATAGAAATTTTTTCGGGGGGGGGGGGGGCCCGAACTCAAAAATTTTTCTGAGGAAAATTTTTTTTTTAAGAAACTACTTTTTTTCACACGAAATTTTTTGAGGAACATTTTTTCTATTGCGGAACCAAAGTTGTCCATCCTGCGGAAAAATTTGTTGCGCTGATGTCTGTATATCCCTATATATGTATATGTGTTTGGGAAATTTCGGGGGGGCCGGGCCCCCTCGGCCTCCCCCCCCCCTCTAAATACGTCCCTGATTCAGAATTATTTCTTTTTGGCTGCCTCCGCCCTTCCACTCAAGGTTATCATCACAGCTACCACTTCGTAATTACATAAATGACATTGTTAGAAGTAAAAATATATAAATAACAAATTGTCAATATATATTAAAATTAAATATACAAATTAAACACTAGGTTATTTGTTTCAAAGGTTTCATTAATTAAAAAATTAACACTTGATACGTATTTCGACAATTCCTTGTCATCATCAGAATGTAATCACTTCTGATGATGACAAAGAATTGTCGAAATACGTATCAAGTGTTAATTTTTTAATTAATGAAACCTTTGAAATAAACTAGTGTTTAATTTGTATATTTAATTTTAATTTACAAAATGTTTCAACGAGAACCAACGGTCGAAAATTTTAATCTTATGTCAATATATAACTTATCTATAAAATAAGTTGTTAGTTCAGAATGGAAAATTGTGAAGTAACTGAATATTTATTTAAAAAAGGATTGTTACTGCATTATCGCTTAAAACATCATTGCCAGCACTTAATTCTTTTTTAAAAAATAAATCAATCACTGAACAATTTTTCCATTTTTTTAAAACAAGCAAAACAGCCGTCACATCTATCGATTTCTAATTTATTTTATGTTCATATGACGGGTGGACATTTCCGACAACGATATAGGCTACCAGTATTTTTGGATCTAAAAAAATTATAGCTATGCCATATATGTGTCAGATTACGAACTTTATGAATCAAAATTTTGTCAAAAAAAAAAAAATACTATCGATTACTATTGACTAATATTCAACACACTTGTTTCTTGGGACAACCCATTCCGAGGTTCTTGTTATTTAAACCGCTTTAGGTGGCTCCTTAAGTCCCTTAACTGACTCTTCTTCTTCAGCATGTTTATCAAAATAAATAATATATAAAAACATTTGTCATATTTTCAGGTGGTTTGTGGCTATAACTACGCTTTGGCATTGATAGATACCGGAAAACTCTACGGCTGGGGCGACAATAGCCATGGCCAACTTGGCACAGGGTCAAATGATCCAGTAACAAGACCTACTCAAGTGGTCACTGGCATTGGACGAATTATCGATGTCGCCACCCACCATTCCACTAAACTTTCCGTTGCTCTCACTGCAAATTTCATTGTTTATATGTGGGGTGAATGCAAAGGTATTTTTTTTTTTAAGAAAAAGTTTTATTTATAGAAATTAATTTGACGATTATTTTAATTTTTTAGGTATGAACGTAATGAAGCCTGTTCGGACTGCTTATCCCTCCATGGATTACGCCTTTGCATGTTGGGCGTCACCTGCAATTACACCAGGAATGATTAATTTGCATCAAGAAAACAAACTATCAGATTACGTCCGAAATGTATTTAATGACCCAGTAAGAAAATTTAATTCCTTTTAGTGATAAGACATAGACCTAATTACTAACGTTAGAATATGCCGAATTTAAAATATCTATGGCTCATCAAAAAGCACTTGGCTGTTGATTTATACACAAGGGAGCAGGAGCAGCCAAAAATTAATGCCTCTGAAACTAAACTAATTGCAATATTTCGCCAATCAACGAGACGTTTCGAGAAAACTTTATTTTCCCATCATCAGTCTTTCAAATTGTTTATGTCCCGGAGTTGTTAAAAGGGCACAAGACATTCATCATGGATTATATTTATGGGTGAGTTATTCCAGGGGCGTATATAGAAATTTTTTTTCGGGGGGGCCTGATCTCAAAAATTTTTTATTTTCACGGAACCAAAATTTTTTCCCGTCCGAAAAAATATTTTACCTTTTTTTTTAGAGACGCTAAATTTTGGCCGCCTGCGAAACATTTTCTCTTGCGCGGGACAAAATTTTTTTTTCGTTCGGAAAAAGGGGTCGATGACGAGATTTTGATGGATATACACGTTTTGAGGTCCCCTGAATCGAAAAAAGTGCTTTTCGCGACATGGCTCTGTGTTCAATTTTAGAGATCTAGGAGGTTGAAATTTTATATTTAAGTTCCATTTTCAAGTATATTAATTATTGTTTGATATTCAAATTTTTTAGGAGACTAGTGATCTTGTCTTCGTGACGGATGACCGTGAAATTCACGTCCATAAGTCTCTTTTGGTTATTCGATGTCAACATTTTAGAACAATGTTTAATGGAGATTGGAAAGAAAGCAACACATCGTAAGTAAAAAAAAAAAAAAACATCTCAAAGCCAGAAATAATTAAATTGTTAATCACTCTAACCCCACCCGGTGGTTGTAATACAGTAAATATATTAATACTGAATGTACAGTGAGGGACAATATTAAGTCCCACCCATGCGTTTTCTCCTTGTGATTATTTCATTGTTTTAAAACAAAATATATTTTTTAATGGAAACTTTCATGGTTCAAACCTAGAAAATTTCCAACAAAGATTTTCATTTTCTTTTATAAAAACAATGAAATAATCACAAGTAGAAAACGCATGGGTGGGACTTTATATTGTCACTCACTGTACTAATGGAACAACCCAAGCCATTTTCAACAATTACATATAAAATAAAATCATCCAGTAAAAAAAAAATTTATTGAATTTTAATATCATTAAATAAAAAATAATAGTAATGGCGCTATGAGTTGCCAATTGAAGGATATCCTTATTAAGTTGGTTGAAATCCAGGACAGGCAAGAATCAACGAAATCCGGTCCCAAAGAAACGAATTCTGCGCAAGTCGGCTTCCAAAGGATCAAGGAAACTAACTGAAAAGTTGACTTCAACGTCCAAGTCTCATCTGCTTTTAGATAGTGCACGCTTTAAGAGCAATTTAGAAAAGTATTCATTTATATCTATATTTAACGTGGAACTAGATAAAATGGAATAGAAATGCAGTACTTATAAAAAAATGATTTACTCAAGACAAATTTGGATTTCGAATCTAATTTACCAAGAGAAAAAAGAGATGAAGAAAATTTCTATATTCTGTTTAAAGTATTTAAAACTAATTGCAATATTTATTTGAAGTTTTTATTTTCTCTTACCTCTATATATGTTAATATATATAGAGAGAGAAAGTATTGGATTCATGTCAAAAATTCGATGTCGAGATTTTGATGGATCTTCACGTTTTGAGGTCCCCCTGAATCCAAAAAAATGGTTTTCGCGACATGGTCTGTCTGTGTGTGGGTGTGTTCAATTTTAAGCATGAAAGAATTGAGCTATGATGCTGAAATTTTATATTTAAGTTAGTCATCCCCCTGGGACGTGACACAAAGCTTTTAAACAAAATCGGCCAAAAAGTACTAGTACTTTATTGATGTACGTACTTTTTCAGTTTTTTTTTTTAGATTTTCTCAAAATTTGCCCTAACGATTTTGACTAAAATTCAAAAATCAATTATCTTTTAGGATGTCTTTAAAATCTATATTCTCATTTCTCCTCAAATTTGTGTAAAGCACACTTTACTCTTGTATTTCATAGAAAAGATGGGAGAAATTGTTGACATGGTTACAAAATATAAATATTTTCCCCCTTTTATAAATTTTATATCATGAATTTTAATATATCGTCAGAAACTAAATATATCTCGACACAAAAAATCTGGTGTGACAAGCACAGTACACAACTTCCGATTACCGAGGGTAAGAGAAAGTTGTGTGCTATGCAACCAGTCACACCAAATTTTTTTTATAGCTGATTGTATTGTTTGTAGGTAGAATTATAAATTGAAGAGAGTTCAGCTAAGCTGGTAATTTCATTTATTTCCCCCTCAGAGCTGACGTTTTGGTCCTGTTTAGGACCATCTTCAGAGCACTTCAGAGCTATTAAGTCCTAATTTCATTTATTTCTCCCTCAGAGCTGAGGTTTCGGTCCTGTTAAGGACCATCTTCAGAGCTATTAAGTCTTAAACAGGGCCGAAACGTCAGCTCTGAGAGGGAAATAAATGAAATTACGCTTAGCTGCACTCTCTTTAATTTCTAATTTTAACTGCGATATTTATAAAGGGAAAATGAAGTAATTATGAACAAATTAAACACTCTATCCATAATCTTTACTAGTTTTTAAAAAGTTTTTTTTTCGACAGTGTGTTTCTTGTCCGTAAAAACCTGGTTTTAGGCTTATCCGTTTTATAAAGATTTAAATATATTAAGGTGCGCGTCTCGGGGTGCTAATTTTGGGACTTTCCAGCGGCCACAATTTAGAAGCTATCACCCTCAAATTTTTTTTAAATTAAAGCTATTTAAAATATCTACAACTTATAGAAGCCCTTTTTTTTGATTTTCGAAAAAAAAAAAAATTTTTTTTAGATTAATCGCATTAAATAAAAGATATTTTAAAAAAAGGAGCTCTATAAGTTGTAGATAATTAAATTGGTAATCATTGTGTTAAAAAATAATTAATTTTTTGCCTTTAATTAATTAGCTGGAAAGTCTAGAATGAAATGGAACAAGTTCCGTGTATTCCAATGAGGGAACACTAACGCCATCTCTTGCCGCCTAGAGGAACTCGGTAGTCAAAAGCTTTCTAACGACTTTTCGAGACGCGCACCTTAAACAAAATTTAGAAATTTTCTTCTCTTTTTTTTCTCTTGGTAAAATTAGATTCGAAATCGAAATTTATTTTGAGTAAATTATTTTTTTATGTGCATGTCTCAACATTAATCTTGATCAAAGAGAAAATAAAGTGTTCATAACAAACATTAAATAATCCTCTTTCAGTATGCAAACTCCTTATTAAAAAAAAAAAAAAAAATTGTTTCTTTTAATATAATCTGTTGGCACTAGTTGAAACATTCTTAAAAATTAAATTCTCATCTAGTTATAGATAAATAAATAACACAAGGTTAAGTTTCAAAAGGATTTTATTTTAGCTTATGCGCATTTCGACGTTAATACGTCATCTTCAGAGCTATGACGCAAACTGACTCTGTTTCTTTTCTTTTTTCGTTCGCGTTTTATCCCCTGCCGTTTTTCTCAAAGTGAAGAGAAAAATATCAAAATATTTTGAATCTTTTTTTCCCATACAAATAATTTTTTACTTGTGTTTTTCTATAATTTTTTGTTTAAACATTTTCTTTAGCTTATTTAACGGATCTTTCTAAAATTGAATTTTTTAAAGCTTACTGCTAATTGCGTTACATTTTCTTATCATACTCGAATCTAGAAAATTTATTATTATTTTCGATGTCTTCTGTTCCAATTTATTTTGTTCCTTAATTTGATCAAATTTGGATAAAAATTTTCTTTTTTATATTTGAGCTTAATCCACCTAAGAAAAAATAACAACTTTAATAGCTATTGCAATTTTTTTTCTATAACAATCAATTGATATGAAATATTTCAGACGGGTTCCCCAAAATACATACACCTATGAAGTTTTTCGAGCGTTTTTGGAGTATTTGTACACAGACACAATTAATCTTCGGCCAGAGAGTGCCATGGGTAAGAAATTTCTGTTTGTTAAGAGAAGATTTTTAAACATTTTTAATTCTTTTTTTTTTTTAATTTTAGAATTACTTGACTTGGCAAATTCGTATTGTGAAGAAGGCCTTAAAGAGAAATGTGCAAAACTAATTAAAGGAAATGTGACGACAGGAAATTGGGCCACTATCTATTTGACATCAATCCAATACCAATCAGATGTGAGTAGAATTTACAAATGGCATTTTTCTTTCTTTTAATATTTAATTTTTTTTTTTTTTTTTTTTTTTTTTTTTTTTTTTTTTTTTTTTTTTTTTTTTTATTTTTTAGTTGAGTTGCAAGATTTTTGTTTTAAATTTGCACTAAATCACATGACAGAAATATTACAAAGTCCAAATACAAATACTCTTGATGGCGAGACCTTTAAAAATTTTATGAAAAAAGCCGCTAAAGCTGGCGCTTTCAAAACATAATTTAGGTGAATTTTTTTTCTACTTAAATAGATGTACATAAACAGTATAATGAGGTTAATTCAAGTGAAAACCTTAAATAGGCTATTTTTTATGGAACAAATTAGAACACTTATCAACAGTGGAGGGGATGAAACTTTGATTAAGAGTTCGCCTCCCATTTTTATAAGTAAATTACAGGTTCATTCACATCGTATCGTATAATGAATATCCCCACAGACAATCAGACCACCCTATCTATTCAGTTATTAATGTCTGACTTCACACGTTGGGGTTACTCTGATGAGTAACTTTCAAAGGAATAATACTGAGGTGGGTTCTCGTTTCCTTCCTCAGGAAGAAATAGAATAAGTTAATTTTTTGCTTTGAGGTGGATTTGAACTCGAGTTGTCTTCAACTCAGGATTATAAGCCTAACTGCTTTATTTCCTTGGCTAATCGCCTCCTCAATCGGACCAATCATTTATAAGTAAATTTCCAAGAAAATATTTTGATGTGAGAAATGACTGTCCAATGAGTAGATTAATGGAAGAAAGGATTGCAGCCAGGCAGGAGAGTCTCTATCGAAAGGAAATCTCAATAAAAGAAAACGTTTCGGCTTTAATTAAATAAGGCCATCTTCTCATAAGAACTGAAGATGGCCTTATTTAATTAAAGCCGAAACGTTTTCTTGGGATTTCCATTCGAAATTTTGCCCCCCCTCCCCCCTCCTAAAAATCTCGTAGTTCCGGCCCTGTTCCTGCTAACTGGCACTTGTAAGGTTTTCATTTCTTATCACCTGCATAATAAATAATTTATACTATAATATAAAAAATAAACAAGAAATTGAAAATATTTTTTTTTTCAGCTGTTGGATGAATCCGTAATTTTCATATTTTTTTTTTTTTACTTTCTCTTTTTATTTTCAACATTTTTGTTTTAAAAAATCTATGTTTTCTTTGTAAATTTAATTTCTTAAAAAATAATCAAGAAGAAATATTAAAATGTTTATATATATATATATAATTGTGTAAATTAAAATAAAAAATTTAATACTAATGAATGATTTGTTTTATAATCATCGAAGCAGTGGCGTAGCGGGCTTAACTCGCGCCCGGGGCCCAATACCTTTTTAGCGCCCCCCCCCCCCTCCCCCCCCCATTCGAAAACCATATAATATTATATGTAAAATATACAAAATTATTATTATCACACTGGCACTAAATTTAAAATATTTTTTCCAGAAATCAATTATAATAAAAATAAAAATTACCCAGCAATTTTTTGTTTTGCGGACCATTTGGCGCCCCTTTGGGAGTAGCGCCCGGGGCATGGTGACCCCCCGCTACGCCACTGCTTCGAAGATGCAATTCTAGAGCTTCCTTCTCCTTAGATTCTGCGATTAAAGAAATTCTATTTTTTCCATCCAATAATACTCAAGAACTTTTTGAATCTTCCTCACAAAATTTCACTATCTTTTATTTTTACTTTCTCTTACCTATGTATATATATATAAGAGAGAGAAAGTATTGGATTCATGTCAAAAATTCGATGTCGATGGATCGATTTTGATGGATCTTCACGTTTTAAGGTCCCCAGAATCCAAAACAGACATAGTCTGTCTGTGTGTGCCCCCCCCCCCCCCCCCAAAAAAAAAAAAAAATAAAAAAAAGGGGGGGGGTTTTTTTGGAGGGGAAACCCCCAAAAAAAAAAAAACCCCCACAACCCCCCCCCCCCCCCCGACCACACGACCACACCCCCCCCCCCCAGAATGACCCGGGCCCCCAAGTGTGTGTGAATAAAATATCTCAGGAACTAAAAGAAATTTTATAATTAAGTTAGACACCCTTCCAAGGGGTAAAAATAAGCTTTGGAACAAAATCGGCCAAAAAGTACTAGTACTTTACTGATGTAGTTTTTCAGTTTATTTCGATTTTCTCAAAATTTGCTCGAACGATTTTGATTAAAATTCAAAAATCAATGATTTTTTAGATGCTCTTTAAAAAGTATATCAGTGAAATTTTTCGTTGAAATCGTTTGAAGAACACTTTACTGATGTACTTTTTCAGTTTTTTGCGATTTTCTCAAAATTTGCTTCAAGTTTGGAACTAAAGTGCTAAGAGCAACTAAATATATCTCGACACAAAAAATCTGGTGTGACCAGCACGGTGCAAAACTTTCTCTTACCGAAGGGAAAGAGAAGAGTTGTGTGCTGTGCGCCAGTCACACCAGATTTTTTAAGCTAATTATTACCAGAATAGGATACAAACTAGATGTCAAGTAAGAATTTATTATTATAAAAATTCATCAAATAAATTGCTTTTGAAATTATTTATAATAATAATTTGATAACGAATTAAAGAATTCTTTACCAAAATTTTTTTTTTTTTATATGTCCGGGGGGGGGGGGATTAAACGCTACTATGGTTGATTGAAAAAATTTCCATTCGTAATTAAATGTGAATTGTGAGTAGATAGACCAAACCAATGAATATTTTACAGATTATCCTGGTAGAAAATGGGTGGCGTTTAGTCTCCCGATAAGAGTATCAAAAAATTTTGGCTCTTTGATTTGTAAGTAGTAGGTAAGAGAAAGTTGTGTGCACACTAAAATTTCTTGATAAATAAATTTATTTTTAAATTAATGCAATGCTCCTATTTCATTTTATTATTTTCTTTTTAAAATACATGTATTGACTTTAAATGCATACATTGTAACAAATGTCTTTTAAATTCATAAAATTCCCTTTCGTATTAAAAATAAAAACATTTGAAATTTAAAACCTGCAGTCGATATACTCGGAATGTTTTTTATAAAAGGAACTCGTTTAATTTTTAATTTTTATGTAAAATCAAGATGTGGCAACTTGCAACTGATTATTGTCAAGAGCGTAGAAGAAATACCAACGACGACAACGCCAAGATGAAATCCAAACAGGTTGGGAGACGACAACAACGCAAGAAAAAGGTGAAAATCGAATGGGAGTATTATGACGTGTTCCGGGCATATGACCCGTGGGATCCGAACATCCTCGAAGAAGAACGCAATCAAATCCAGCTCAATCCACTCACGATGACCTTTCTCAGGATGTTTGGATATCTGGAAATGAATGAAAACGGAAACATCGATCCCGATTTAGGCACGGAGGTGCCAAACAAGGAGATCGAATGGTTCACTCCCCCGTGTTCTATCACTCTGCTCGGATATCGGAAAATTCTTCTGGATCGTCTTGACTATTTTCAAATGGTAAATGTTTTCTTTCTTCTTTTGTCTTTGATAATATCTCGTAGGCCTACATACTAAAGCAGTGGTTCCCAACCTTTTTTGGCCCATCGCCCCTTTCTGGATGTTGTCTATCACACCCCCCCCCCCCTTTCATTGCATGATTTAAAATTTTTAACAAAAAAGTACTTTATTTCAAAGTGAATCAATCAAATTCCTCAGATAACGTTTTTTTTTTCAAAGTGAAAAAATACAACACCTGCAGAAATATTGACTGAAACGTTGAAATTTTCAATTATGAGTCGGATGGAAGCCAGGAAAGAAATCATACAAAAATTTAATCAATCTTTATCTAATTTTTAATTTCGATTGCCGACGTTTCGGACGCAAATCACATCCTTCCTCAGGACAATCGGTAGTTAGCAGGGGCGCCGGAACGAATTTGAATCAAGGGGGGGGGGGGGCAAAAAAATTTTTGTTAGAAAATTAAAATAATTTAATATGTTCAAATAGTATAAAACAAAAACAAATCTACTATAAAAGTTTAAAAATTTTAAATAAAATCACAATTTTAATAAAATTAAAATTTTAAAAAATTTGCTAGTGATTTTATCAAACATTTTTGGAAAAAATTTGAAAAAAAAAAATGAATTTCTTAATCTTTTAATTTTTTTTTAATTTAGAAGATTTTATTTTTCAAAAGTAAAAATATATCATTTTTAAAAATAAATGAAATAAAAAAAAGAAATTTTGCCCCCCCCCCAGTTCCGGCGCCTATGGTAGTTAGTAAAATTAGATAAAGATTGATTAAATTTTTGTCTGATTTCTTTCCTGGCGTAATCTTTTAAAAATCTAATAATAATTTTATTTTTATGAATAAAATAACAAAAATGGATCTTTTTTCGGTCAATCTTTATTTAATGAAAACAAAAATGACAAAAATTATTAATCAATCCTAGAGATTGGGACGTTTCAATTCTAGATTAGAATTATCTTCAGACTATTTTATTTTTATGTCAATATTTTTTCCTCTTCTTTCCTGACCATCCTGTAAATAAGAGATTTTACTTTCTCTTACCTATGTATATATGTAATATATATATAGAGAGAAAGTATTGGATTCATGTCAAAAATTCGATGTCGAGATTTTGATGGATCTTCACGTTTTGAGGTCCCCTGAATCCAAAAAAGTGGTTTTCGCGACATGGTCTGTCTGTGTGTGTGTCTGTGTGTGTGTGTGTGTTCAATTTTAAGCATGAAGGAATTGAGTAGGGCTGGACGGTAAACCGGTTTACCGGTAAAAACCGGTAAAAATTTTTTACCGAAAACGCGGTAACGAACCTCTAATTCGATAAAAACCGGTTTTTTTTTTCGAAAGTCGGTAAAAAATTTTGGTTCGGCGAGAAAAAAAATGTTCCGCGGCGGCAAAAATTGGCGTCTCTAAAAAAAAGGTAAAATATTTTTCCGGCCGGGGAAAAATTTTGGTTCCGCGGGGGAAAAAAATGTTTCGGCAAAAAATTGGCTCAATATTTTTCCGGACAGGGAAAAATTTTGGTACCGCGGGGGAAAAAATGTTTCGGCAAAAAAACTGTTCCATGGCGGCAAACTTTGTTCCGCGGCGTAAAAAAA